>PVIY010006641.1:0-86021 GCA_004026745.1 Myrmecophaga tridactyla | reverse complement strand
CCCCGGGGAAAGTTGTTGGAACCCAAGGGCCTGGAGAGAAGACCAGCAGAGACCATCCTGTGCCTTCCACGTAAGAAAGAGCCTCAGTGGAAAGTTAGCTGCCTTTCCTCTGAAGAACCAACAAAATAAATCCCCTTTTATTAAAAGCCAATCCATCTCTGGTGTGTTGCATTCCGGCAGCTAGCAAACTAGAACAACCCCAAAAACAACTTAGGTCACACTGCTACCTTGTATGAGGCACTGTACCCTCAAAATGAGAACACGTTCCCATTGAAAAACTTAACTCACCATTAAAAAAAAAAAATCTGAAAGCAACTTCTCATGACAGTCTTGGAGGGTATTGCAGTAAAATATTTTTTTCATTTTCTACTCTAAATTGTGTCAATACCCCATATATTCATAGATCCAGAAAAGCACACGGGGTAGACGTCAGGAAGGGTACATAGTTGGCCGATGAAACAGGACTTAACTATCATTTCCCTTCCCAGATCAAGCTTGCAGGCTTAGCTTCTTTTCTGTTGGTATGAGTTTTCTCCTAAGAGGAACCTCAGCCCCTCATGCAAATTGATTTCTTATGGGCCTTGCATATCTGAGTGCTGGAATAGATAGGTCTGAATCACTGATGTCATAAATTTGTTCTCCTGTTGACTTGCTCAGCAAGCACCAAGCCAGCCTCAAAGGACAATGCTCCTTAGAAGAAGCCTCAGCAGCCTCTTAGAAAATAAAAATACATATATCGAAAAATATAACACACAAAGAAAACAGAAAAATAAAAATGAATTTAACAAATTATTATTGGTATCTGTTATTAACAGTAGCCATGTCAACAAATACAACATTGTTAGGCTTCAGAAATCTCCTTCCTTATCACAACCATCACCCTTTCCTCTAAAAACAGCCATTATCACTACTTTCATGATAATCACTTCTTCAGTTTGCTTTATATTCTTATCACTTTTATATATATATATAAAGATATATATATATATCCCTAAATGCTCTAGTGTCATTTTGCCTGTTTTTGAACTTTATAAAATGTATAAAATCACACAGTATGTATTCTTTTACATCTGGTTTCTTTAACTCAATATTATGTTTGTGATATTCAACCATGATGCTGCATGTGGTCAAAGCATATTGATTTTTATTGCTGTATAATATTCAATTATATGAATAAACCTCATTTATCCATTCTACTTTTGATGGACAACTGGGTTCTCCCAGTTTGGGTTTATTATCACTATGTGCAACAACCATTCTTGTACATGTCTTTGGGTACAATTGGGCATGCATATCTATTGAATACATACCTGCAGTGGGCTGAAAATGGCCCCCAAAGATATCAGGTCTTCATTTTATTTGGAAATGTTAAATATAAATGTGACCTTATTTTGAAAAAGAGATTAAGTTGGGATTAAGTTGAGGATCTTGAGATGAGATTATCCTAGATGAACTGGGTGGGTCATCCAAAAGAGAGGCAGAGGGAGAATTGACAAAGACAGAAGAGGAGGAAGTAATGTGGCCATGGGGGCAGGGGTTGGAGTGGCATGGCCATGAGCCAGGGATTGCTAGCAGAAGACAAAATAGGAAAGCAATAGATTCTCACAAGAGCCTCCAAAGGAAGCATTGCCCTGCCAACACTGTGATTTCTGTCCAGTGATACTGATTTCTGACTTCTGGCCTCCAGAACCATGAAAGAATAAATTTCTATTGTTTTAAGCTATCAAATTTCACAAAGTTTGAGTTAATTTATTACAACAGCCAAAGAAATCTAATACATAACCCAAGAGTTTAGAATTATCCAAGTACGGTTATACATATTTTTAAATTTCATGTTACTTTTAATGGTATAGCAATTTACACCCACAATATAGAAGAATCCCTGTGGCTCCACATCCTAGAATAATCTTTAAGGATCCTGAGATGCAGTTAAGTCTTTCTGTTCAGGCTGAAGAGATTTTACACTAAAGACACGTGCTCAGCATTTCATATACATCTCTCTGAGAATATTACCTATTGGGGGAATCAGAGTTTTAGTTGGATTAGTGGGATCCATGATATTAGACCTTTGAGAGCAGGTGAGCTATACTGTTTGAAGTTAGCAATTGAGTAGAAAAAAGAAAAATAGGGCTGTCAGCTACAATGTAAACCCAGTTCACAACATTTGGCCAAGAAAGAAATCCAATGAATTAGCTTTATTAATTTTGGAGGCAAAGTATACTTCACCAACATAAAAGTTGAGCTCTAAAAAGTATTGGGACACAGGTAGTTAGCAACTTTCCCCCTTTAGGGTACATGGAAATCATATATATTTGGCAAGGGGCACTAGAGTTTCCAGGAACAAATCCCCAGTAAAGGAGAGGGAAACTCAGGAAACTAATGCTATGCATTGAGTTAGTTTAGAAGCTGCCTTGTACATTAGAAGGTGCACATAGCCAGGTGGAAGTGTTCATCCATGGAAGCTCAGGGATAGAATCCCTTCCCCTAAAGAACACAATAAACCTTAGCAGGAGGGGAGTTGGGAGAAAGGCAAGGTAATTGTTGCAGGTGCTTTGCTCAGGAAATACCAGGAAAAAGGAAAGAAAGACAAGGAAGAAGCATTTCAAAAGAAACACACTGCAAAGTTGAGTAGATATAAAAGTTTAATGTGCTATTTCAGTTTACACTGCTGCTTGAACCACCAGAATAACGGGGCACACATAGGAGGAGGGAGAACGGTTCAAGACAGAAGTGGGTCACAGGGAAAACTGTCCAAAGACAAGGATTCAAACTTCAGATGAGGAGTTACTACCCAAGAAAAAGAAAAGCCAGGAGGTTGGTCAAAAGCAAGCAATTAAGAATGAGGTATGCAAGAACTCAGAGTGGAGGTCAAATGCACCATAGAACATGTCCAGTCAATACTTGGATCTTTTTGGGAATTGGAGGGTGACTAAGATGGTGGCCTACAGCAGAAGCTCTTGAGGGTGATAGAATTGTGATGTAAGAAGAAGATAAATTTTTGAAAGGAGCTAGATCTAAGCTCAGATCTCAGCTCTATTTTCAAGCTATGTGACCATGGACAAGTGACTCAGTCTTTCTAAGCCTCAGCGCCATGATGTTATAGGCTTATTATTATGGCTAAATGAGACAAGATATGCAAAGAGTGTAACCCAGTTGTCTTAACAAATACTGGAGGTCCTCCCTTACACCACTCCTTTCTCTGTTTACCTTCCTCCTTGGTATATAATAGACCAAATCCCTGGGACCAGTGAAGACAATGGCTCGGTAGAGAGGCAGGTACCCTCTATTCACCTTTGGGACACTAGCTTCCAAGGCTAAAGTAGCCAGATTAATTCCAGACCTCATTCCTTGATGGGCTAGAATTCTGTTTTGTCTCACTCTCATCAGTGTAGATCTATAAATTTGGTGAGAATGAGTTAAATCAGTAGGTTGGGACCTTAATGACTCATTCAGCAACAGCAAGGACAGGAGGAAAGGCAGGAGCTGACACTGGATAAATCAGGAGGTGTTTAAAAGGTCTTCTTTTAAAATGCCAAGCATGGTCTAGAGTGAAGTGACAGACATTCAAGCAGAGTTTTAAGGAGCTGAGGACCTCATTCCATGACCCAGGGACCTCAGCTAATTAGGAGAAGACCAAGAAGACCGTGTAATCCAAATAATCAGTTTTTTCAAAAGGTAGACAATTTCTTTCTTCTTAAAGTCACCTATGACTTCTGTAGGGTTTTGTTATGCTGGAACTTTAATTAAGAAATTCAACAAAGAATTTCTGGGTATCCCAACTTCTATCAGCAATTCGAACCAGCAGAAGTAGCTATGGCACAGTTATCTGTGGCACCAGGGTTAAAATTCTGAACAAACCAAACCAAACTAGTATAGAATATTCTCCACCTCTTATTACAACCTCCTACTTCATGTTTCTTGGCTCCAGGGTCTGAGTAGAGAACCAACTCAGTTTTTCCGAACTGAAATGCTTAGGTTTCCCAGCTGCTAGACAAATAACATCTCAGAACTCCACCAATGCTGACCAAATTCCCATAATAGGAATATCACAAGGGCCAACACCCTGAAAGGAGAAATTCTGACTGAACTCTAAAGCAGAAGGTTAGTCCTGTTCAGTATCTTGTTACCTCTCTTCTGAGTATTATACGGGAGGCTTTTAATTGTTTGATTTATGGTTGCAGTCATTTTCCCAAAAGCAATATATAAAGTTAATTAATATAAGGTTTCTCACTGCCAGGAGGCTAGTAATTACCAGGAAATTGGAGAGAAAGTCTCTTCATAATACCTGTAGAAGAGAAAAATACAATTTATTATATCTTCCTTCTTGAGTACTATCATTTTTTTATTTGCTTGCCTAGAGCTTTCTGTAGAAATACCCTTGATTCCAGTGTTCATTTTTATCTTCCCTCCATAAAGATGGCTGAACTTTTGTCAGGCAAGGAGTAGCTGCAACAAGATTTGTCTTTTACTCTCCTCTGCTATGTATGGGAAGCTGAAATGGCTATAGAGGGTGTCATCATCTTGATGGGATTTCTGAGAATATACGGTCGGCTGGCATCTGGCATTGGGTTCTACCGGAGAAATAGGGGAGAACGTTTTGCTCTGACCAACTAACACATTTTTGCATAATTTTCCTAGATAGGGCTTTTTCTTAGAAAAAGACTTAGAAGTAGCATATGGTGGTAGCAACTGGGTGATCTTTGGAATTGGATACTTAGGTTCCTTATGAACAGCTTAGAAAATCTATCTTAAAATATTTCTTCAAAATCTTAGACATTCACTTTCCTCATTTCTAAAACAGGAACCATCACTTTTTACTTAAGACTCATATTGAAATTAAATGGACTAGGTGCTTAATAAATATTAGTTTCTATTACTCCTGCCCATTCTTATATCTTTCCCTAAAAAATTTATAGTAAATTTTTGTGTTTTCCTTCCTGGATTCGATACTTAAAAAGTTTAGAGCCAGATTTGTTTCTCCCTTTTCTAAATATACAACATGTGTTCCAACCACTTGTGACCTCTTTCCTTTGCTATTATACGTTTTCCCTTTGTCCCATTTTCCTCATTTGAATAGTTAAAATTTTATTTCATCTTTTTATATATAATTATATAGTCATCTTAAATCCTTTCTACATGAAGAGTTGATGAATGTACACAGATATACACATATACAAGATTTAGACATACACGTATAAATATACTGTGTGCTATTCTTTCGCTTAATCATACATGACACAGTTTTGTTCACTAATTGTTGTCTTGCTTCCAAGACAAACTCCTACATCCCCTGAGGATGTGATTAGATTTTAATCTCAAATGTTTGTTGAATTGAATTAAATTGCACAACTTGGTTATTTCCTTTATTTACAGTGACTATTTGGCTCATTCCCCAAATGAAGACAAGTCTGCCCACAAATATATAAGAAATACACCTTACAGAGCCAAAAATCTTTGCAATCAGAGTAGCCCTTTTTTTCTTCCCTTGCAGTAATAAGTTAGAATTAGCAGAAATAGTTGTGGCACAGCAGCAGCAGCTATAAGAATATTTCTTTATGTTACCCTTCCAAAAAACAGAAATTCATTTTGACATGCACAACCAATTTTGACACTACTTTTGGCAAATCAATCTGTGATGCATGAATCACTCACCAACACTTCAGCCATATTGTAAGGACAATGAGGATTTCTGAAGAAAATGCAGGACATTTAGTCTCCATACTCATGTGAATCTGACTAGTCACATAATATATACTCAATAAATACTCACCATTTTATTTGGCTATTTCAATTCAGGGTCAAGAACTCCTGAATGCTTGACATTGTGCACTTTGGGTTCACTCCTGTTAGCAGCCTTCCTTCCCTGCCCACTAGTTGCAAAGTCAAGCACTCTCTGAGAAATCCACTGTTCCACTGTCTGTTAGAGCCAATCTCTGATTAGGGCTCTAGTTTTTCAATAGACTATTCTTTGAAGATTTATGTAAATTCACTAGAATTTTTCCCTCTTCAGTTAAATGCACATGACACTGTATGGCAGGAATAGGTGCACAGAAGATATGAGTTTATTACAAGTGCACACAGAAACTGTGATCAAGGTCTCTGATCTTGAATAAATGATTTGGTGAGTCAGTTCACGATGGGCAGCTCAGGTCATGGGTTACATAGAGCCCCATGACAAGCCATGAACTCTCCCAAAAAGAGAAGGTATTTGTTGGCTGAAGAAACATAATTTGCTCCAAAATCCTAGGTCCCAACCTTGATTTTCTGCTCTTAAGGCTTGCGGAAGGATCCATAAAGCATCCTAACTTATATCCGGCGCTTTAATCTTCTAGGATCTACAGGATCATAATAGCCAAATGACCCAGCTGCCTATACTGTAATTCAAAGTTGAAAACCTTAGGGATCATTTAAGATTGTCAATGAATTTACAAAGAGGAGCAACATATCCAAATGATGCATATGTTACTTCCAAATCCACAGAGGCTCTCCCAGCATCCTGTCTCTCTCTTAAAGATAGAAGCACTAAGAAAACAACTTGCTCTTCACTTTGAAGGGATATTTCACATGTTACTGATTGAGATGGAAGATCCCTGCATTATTGTAGAATTTATTTCCTACCCTCATGCATACATGTATCTTTCCAAGATTTTGTGTTTACACAGTGCTTTTAAATCAGTAAATCCTACCAGCATGGTGTCATCCATGTGATAAACCAAAAAGATGGGACATTAGTTAGATATCTGTGGACCAAATTGCTACATTGATCCCGTGAGTTACTATAAGTGTAAGGCTGTATTGTTATCCTTGTTAGGTGAAGGCAACCGTTTCCTAAATTTTATTTTGCTTTGTTTTTCTTATTTGATAGAGGAAAAGCATTTTCCAGATATATAGGATCATACTATGTGCAGAGTTTATGTTGATTTGCTCCAAGAAGGAAAAATTTGGAACAGCCACTTCAGTTAGATCACAACCTGTGACCTACTGTCACATTATCCAAAAGCTAAGGCCTATCATTTTTATATACTTGTTATAAAGGGAATTAATTAGGTATATAAGAGGAAGCACCATCTATATTTGCAGTAATTCTGGATAACAAATTATTCCAAAATATCAGCTGGTTTCCAGGCTTTAGGATCCAGGCTCCAGGTTCTAGCCTCTGCCCTCCCTCCCTAGGCTGGAGATTTGTTTCAAGTATCCCTAACATGTTTCCACATTTTCCTTGAATGAGCACCAATCTGAAGCATTTTTTTTCTTTGTGAATTATAAGAGCCAAATCAATAATGCACACATCCCATTGGCCAAAGCAAGTCCTGGAGCCAGCCACAAAGTAGCAATTTAGAGATGTACACTCCATTCAAAGGGGTGGTGGCACCGTACTGAATATTTGTGAAATAACAGCAATCTATCAAATCTCCCCTGCATCTTTCAAATATTAGATGATGGCACTAATTTTTGTGATTTCCCCTAGTACATGGCATTACTTATTATTTTTCAGAAAGAGAATGCATTTACAACATAATGACCCTTACTCTATGAGTCCCTGGGGCTTGCTGGAATGGGACTCAAGTTACAGATTTTGAAATAAGGTGAAAAGCTGGAGGCCACAATCAGAAGAATTAGTCTCCTCTTGTAAGGTAACTCTCTGAAGTGAAGTCATTATGGGTCTTCAATTAAGGTAGGAACATCCAAGTCAGATAAGGAAAAAGGAGGGTGTTTTGGTTGTTAAATGAAAGAGAGGTTTGGAGGTAAGGGTATTTTAAGTTATCTGAATCATTTCATATATCACTATTCTAATTTTGGGGGTGCTTCTGTTTCCCAATAAATGCCTTACTTTGATCTGCAAAGCATGATGAAGCTATGAGTACAACTATTATTATAATTGATACTCTCAAGATCAAGTTTTGAAATTTCAGTCAACGTAAGCTAGGGTATATAGTCGACAGTAACCTAGTAATAAAACCTACTTCCTGAAACTTCAGAGCCTCGGCTCTGGTTTGTTCTGTTTCCGCATAATGTTCCTGGAGGTTTGCAGCCTTCTTACTGGTTTAGCGCAACATTTCTAGGGGCTTGTCCAAGATCGAGAGGCCAGTGATATTCTTACCTCCCTCACCCGTGGTGGTGGTGTCACCCATACTTGAGACCCGACGGAATCCAGTGCCCTCTATGGGCTTTTCACCGTCTTTCAGATTCCTGACCTCTCCAGTTGGGGCACTTGTCACCACCAGAGTGGAAATGGATCTGGGACAGTTTCTGGAATCAGGTTCCTGGGAGCACAGCCTGTCTGACTGGTAAGTGCCTGGGTGCGCCTGTTTCAGCCCACTCGTAAAAGGGTAGTGGAGCCTGCTTGGAAGGGGAGCCTGATCACCTCCCAGAGACTCTCCAAGTACCAATGTCCAGTTGGAGGACCAGGGGAAATGGAAGTCTTCAGGCTCAGTTCTGGGAAGGGCGGCGCGGGAGGGGTGTTGGAGTGTGTGCGTGTGATCGTGTGATCGTGTGAGAAGTCCTGGGCCACAGGAGCCGTGCGCCAGGCCACGACTGAGCTTGGACCCTGCATTTCCTGAGGCCCTGTTAAGGGCCAGGCCAGACCGAATCAAGCGACAGTTTGTTCAAACCCTTTGTTGCTTGTCTGTGCGCCCTCTCCCTAATCATTGGCACCACTGATATGGGAGGGGAAGTCAGTAAGACACCATTGCAGTGCATGATGTCCAACTTTGGGAAGGCTTCTCCTGATGACTGGGGAGTCGAGTTGGTCCCTTGCCAACTTAGGGAACTGTGAACTAAAGTTGTCTACTTTGGGGGAGGATAAAAAGAAATTCCCTTGTATTATGACTTATCATTACTCTGTCTTATAAATTAAAATTTTCACATTTCAGAGTAAGAGGAGAATATCTATGTAGGGATTTTAAAATTTGTCTCATTAAGCAAATAAGCCTGTAACAGTGTTGATATAAGATTTTGCTAACATAGTAACAATTGCATAGTTTACTAAGGAAGTGGTAAGACTACCCTGTTACACAACCATTCTTTAATTTATGGTAAAAAGTATGAGGCATTATATATATGCATCATTTCACTCATGTATGCATTTGGAAAACTGTGCCTACTATATGCAAGGTACTGCTTAAACAGTAATAAGAAAACAGAGATTAATAAGCCATCATTCCTGCCTAAGGAAATTATAACCTAGTAAGAAAAAAATAAATTCGTAAAGTCTGTTCTGTACAACTGACATTGCCATTGTGTGGCCTTGGTAAATGCACACTCTAGCTAGAAGGAGGTGTACTTTGAAAAAGATATCTAGGTCCCAGGAAGCTCCTCTTGGTCCCTAGCCAGTTCCCAGAGAACCAAACTGGGCCTAGTCACATAAGCTAATTGGAATTTGGCCACTATTGTGTGAAGCTATCATAAAAATAAAAAAAAACAAAAAAACCTGCATGCAAGCAGATAAAGAAAGGAAGAGGAGAAACTTAGAAGAAGGAGAAGGGACGAAAGAATCCTAATAGAAAGGGAGAGCACCTCATCAGAATCTTATGCTCTGCTATGGATCTTAACTACGGAGACTCTGAATGCTGTCTTCAAGATTGCTGTAGTTTTTACTAATGAGAGTTAGAATGCTGCTTCTCAAATTCTCCAACACTTCTCTTCAGGTGTTGGTGCCATTTTATCGGTGATGGAACTGTGCTTTATTTTGGAAGACTTTTAAAATTATTTTCTTTAATTACATTCCCAATAAAATCTGTTTTTTTATCATTGAAATCTCTGTTGTCCATGAATCCAAACCTATAAATTAAGTGGCCACAAATATCACATTACCTTTCATCCAACAAAATTGGTGCTGTTGGCAGGTTTCACATTTTAGCATGGATTCATAGTGGTGAAGATCAGTAAGACAAGCTTTAAAAATTACGGTCTGTGCTCTCCTTAATATTGTAATGGTTTATTAGGACCATTCTTGATAGTTTGAGGTTGCTGGTTTCTTGTCCTTTTTGTATGTAAACTGTTTTGAATTTGAATGTTTTGTCTTCCTGGTTCGTACTTTCTAATGCTATAAGACATTTGGGAATTTTTAAGTCAGTAACCCCTCTTCAAGATTTACTTGAGATAGATTAATAGTGGGCCATAAGCTTTGGACATAGATTAAAAAGTAATGTCATTTTTTGAAAAAGTCCTCTAAGTTCAAGGTAAAAAAACCAAGAAACTCCAGGATGGGATGATTTACCTTACTCCTCACTTGCAAAGGAATGGGCAAAATGCACAGGACCCTGTGAAGATTGGGGGAACAGAATTAAACAGGGAGAGCCTATTCAGGTTGCTCTGTGTCTAGAACACATTCCATTAGTAAAAGGGAAAGAAGTGATTAGAGTGTGTAAAAGAGGATGGGCTTTGTTAATGGAATATAGAAGAATGTGTGAACAGAAAGATCAAGCAATCTCTGAAAAAATGAATTATGACAAGGAATTGGCAAAATTATAGGAAAAACTGTCCTTGCTGCAGAATCAAAATTTTGTTCTGGAAAATCAAATTGGTTATTATTAGTCAGTAGCTGAGATATAAATATAAAAGAGATGAGGTACAGTGAACAAAGGGGAAGTACATTTGGTACTAGCCACTGCCACTGCTAATTGAGACCCTGATAAGTGGGATAGTAATGTATGGGATAAGGCAGATGATGAAAAAAAAATGGGAATATTTTAGATGAGAAAGTTTGTCAAAAAAAAGAGTAAATATGCTCCAGAAATAGGAGCTGGCCCAATACAAAGGCAAAAAGAAGAAAAACAGGGCAATCAGGTTACTTTCAAAACCACTATAAAAGAACAAAAAACAACTGACATTCCTAGATGTTTTACTCAAAAAGCTGGTGAGCCATTAATTACCTGGATGGTCAGAGTTGTTGATGCAGGGGCTGGAGAAGTGGTGCCAGACTATGCTGTTTGCATAAAACTTGTAGGGATTGGCACCAATCCCTTTATACAGACTGCTTTTCAGGAGTTTAGTTGGCAGACTGGAAAAGGTTCTAACTTGCTGGCATTGGCTGCACGAGGGTGTAATGAACAATGCCCTGCTGATACTATGTGGCCACAATATAATTGACCCTGGTACACTTTGCAGGATACTATGCAGAAATTAAAAAAGGAAGTTTTGAAGTCAGCAATTGTATTGGGAGAGGCCAACACATCCCACCTCCTCCCTGTCAACGCTTCACAAAAAAATGCTATCATTAAGGCAGCACCTCCAGCATATAAACACTCGATAATGATATTGATGTTTCAAATATGCATTAACTAAAGCATTTTAAGCATTTACCTTATTCTGACAAATTCAATTTTAATGGTAATTATATGTGGTGAAATGTTTGCTTGAAGTAATAACTTAAGTACGAAGGATATAAAGGATGTGTTTTTACTAAAAGGTAAAAGAAAGTAGTTTTGTCCTAAGATAAAATAAATGGCAGTTACAGAATGAGAAAAATAAGCCTGAACAGGTATAGTAAATTGCCAAAGGTTTGTGGAAAAGGAAATTATGGCCAAAGTTTGGAAAAGTTTTAGGTAAACTAAAAGGGATGGTGTTAGGAGCAGTCCCTGAACCCTTTAGCATCTACCCTCCCTTACGTGAGTTTGAGCCAGAGGACTGGGTGTGGGTAAAAGACTGGAAGAAAAGCCCCCTCCCGCCTCAATGGAGAGGTCCTTACCATGTTTCTTTAGTCACCCAACAGCTGTCCGAGCCATGGAGCTCATCCATGGATTTACCATTCTCAGGTCAAGACGGCCACCGCAGATGACCCCTGGGAGTTCACCCCGATCCTGAACACGTCCCTCATTCTCCAGAAGCCACTGTGCCCTGCTCCATTGCACCCGAGATCAGCTGACCAGCCCACGACTGAGGCCTAAATGACCAGCGCTGCCCTGCTCTAGCTCACCGGAAGCAGCTCGCCAATGCACGGCCAGAGCCTGAGGAGACCTCTGAGCACTGCTTCCGTCACCCTGGAAGCTGACTGATCTATGCACGGCCGAAGATTGAGGAATCGATGCATGGACATCCTGGCCTGCCGGGTCTGTGGATAATTGTCTTTTCTTGCTCTTTGTGTTTGTCTTTTGTTTAGCAGTTTTAGCCCTCCTGAAAATAGGTTGCCTGGAGTTCTTCTCGAAAACCAATTTCACTCTACTTTGGTGGCATCCCTCCTACCCAGGTAACTTCCCCCTTCCTAGTCACTGCCCAGAGTGTGTGTCTCTATTCCTTCCTTGAGGCTAATTGTATGTCCATGTGGTGGCACTCCCCATAGCCAGCACCTCACTCCTCTATTTCTGCTCGGCATGGCCATAAGCCCTTCCAAGGGGAATGGCGCATGCCAGGCATGCCTCAAGATCACCCATGTTGGGAAAAAGGCGGAAACTACCATAGTTTCCTATAGCCAGTCTTCATGCCTGAGCAGTTCTCAGACCTGCATTCTTAATGGAACCCAGTATTCTGTATGCGCCCTAAAGGAATGTCCCCCAGTGTGCTATAATCCCACCTCACCAGGTTCAGTAGTGCTGCTTTCGCTACTCCAGGGTAGCAAGGCTATCACCATAACCTCCAGAAAGGGAAGCAGTTCCCAAGTCCACCTAACCTCCAACACATGCGCAGTTTTACCCCCCACCAAATCCAATACCTTTCCCGGTGCAGCCCTCCCGGTAGTGCAATATGTACGAGATCGGGGAGGAGCTCTTGGCTGTGCTGAGGTGGAGGCCTCCTGGGAGCTGGTGCCATGCAGTTTGTCTCTTGCCCAAAGCTATGAGCTGGGCCCTCACTGGAAAAAACAAAACAAAACTGGATTTCCGAAAACATGTAACCAAAGTCGGGATCCCGTCAGCAGGTGAGGGAATCCCAAAGCATGTGGTGGGCGTGGAGGCCAGGGGGCATAAGCTGTCAAGGAGACAAATCATACCCTCTCAGGGGTGTTGCCCCTCCCTCACTTGCATACCTCATATAACCCTGCTTGGCCCCAGAGGATGGCTGGTTAGCCAAAGACAGGCAAGATTCCTCAAGGAAGGAACAACCTAAGACAGGCACAGTTGCACAGGGGCCATCAGGAAAACACTTGGGGCCAACATGAGTGGGGCACAGACCCTCGACCCCCCCCCCAACTTTGCAGGGGCCTAAGCCCTGCATGGCTATCTTGTTTCCCATGCCCAGTTCAGATCGGGACATACCAACACCTGCAACAAAAAGAGAATGAGATATAGGTGATGCTATAGCCCACAGGCGTGGGCAAGCATCAAAGGGGGAATGTAGCAGGTAGCCCCTGTTTACCCAAGCCAGTTCCTCTCACAGCAGGCAGGCCCCTGTTTACTTAGGCCATTTCCCCTTTGAAAATCTCCCTCACCCTGGGAGCATTTAAACTGTACGTAGCAGGATAAGAAAAATTCCTGTAGAGACACCTTCCCTTCTGTACTTCTGTACGTTGCCAAGCGCATCCCTTAAAACCCTGTTTGGGGGCTCAGACTTTCAGAGGCTACTCGGCTGAGCCCTATGCCACAGACGAACAAAACCTACTTCCTGAAACTTTGGAGCCTCAGCCCTGATTTGTTCTGCTTCTGTGTAACGTTCCTGGAGCTTTGCAGCCTTGTTTCTGGTTTCACACAACTATAATATAAAAATTCGGTGAACTAAAGTCTAGAGCATGGGTATCAGGTTGGCGCTTATTGTAAAGGGTCCTAGATTGTAAGCTCTTATAAAAGTCACATTTATTCAGGAGTTGTAATTGTTAATTCTAAATTCTGAAATATTGAGCTGTTTGTCTTTCCCAGAAACTTCACGTATTTATGTGACACCTGAGACTCGAGAGTCAGAGCTCTGAAGTTACGAAAGTCAGCATATGCCATACAGGAACTGCTAAAAAAAAGTTGAAAAAGTGATCAGACATCGAGCAGAGATCTGAATGAAGCTGATCTGGGTAGGACTAAGGTATGTCAGAAGACCAGGTAAAGGATGATATCGTCCATGTCTTAAAACTGCAACTTGTGTGATTTTAGAAGAGACGTTTATTTGGTGCAAAAATTTATATATTTGGTAGTGCATTTCCTAATTTAACTTATATGGTCAATTTAGTTGAACACCATAAGTACAGGAAATCTTGAACAGGGTATGTGACATTGTTTGTTTATCCAGGTTAGTGTGCTACCCCAATAAATCCCAGAGTGATTTGGATAATGAACAAAGAAGTATTTGCAGGGTCCCCTTAGGGGAATGGGGAGAAAGGGGGAAATATTCAACTTCCCCATTTGGAGAATTTCTGATACTCTTGCAAGCAGTGGGAACAATGAAATCAATAGGTTGAGCTCCTCATCTTGGCGTCTGCCCCTATAAAACTGATTCCTACAAAGGAGAGGCTAAGCCAACTTAAAATTAAGCCTAAGGAGTCACCCCCAGAGAACCTCTTTTGTTACTCAGATGTGGCCTCTCTCTCTAAGCCAACAGGGCAAGGGAACCCATTGCGCTCTCTTTCTCTGTGGGACATGACTCCCAGGCATGTGAATCTCCCCCGCAAGGTGGGACAGAAATCCCAGGGTGAATTGGAATCTGGCATCAAGGGATTGAGAAACCTTCTTGACCAAAAACGAGAAGAGAAAAATGAGACAAAATAAAGTGTCTGTGTCTGAGAGATTTCGCACAGAGTTGAGAGGTCATCCTGGAGGTTATTCTTCCACATTATATAGATATCCCTTTTCAGTTTAGGGTGTATTTGAATGCCTAAAGGGAAATACCTGAAATTAAAGCCGTGTTCCAGTAGCCTTGATTTTTGAAGATGATTGAAGACACAACAGTCACAGAATAACTGTGTGATTGTGAAAACCTGTGTCTGATGGTCCCTTTATCTAGGGTATGGACAGATGAGTAAAAAATATGGATAAAAAAAGATAAACAAATAATAGGGGGAGCAAAGGTTAAAATGTATTGGGTGGATAGAGATACTAATGGTTGGTGAGAGGGAGGGGTTAGGGGTATGGTACGCATGAATTTTTTCTTTTTTCTTATTTCTTTTTTCTGGAGTGATGCAAATGTTCTAGAAAATGATCATGGTGATGAGTATACAACTATGTGATGATATTGTGAGCCATTGTACACCACATATGGAATGTTTGTATGTAGAGAATATTTGCGTTTGTATGTTGTTTTCTCAATAAAAATATTTTTAAAAATCAAATTTCGATGTTCTAAAAATGATCACGGTGAAGAATACACAACTATGTAGTGATGTTGTGAGCCGCTGATTGTATAATATGGTTGGACTGTATGTGTGTGGATATTTCTCAATAAAATGGTTTTTTAAAAAACCATAAGGTAACAAATTTCCATTGTTTAAGCGTTAAAGAAAAGATCAAAGTTTGAGTTTGATTTTGGTTGGTGCAATCTTAAATAGGAAGAAATTGGAGAGTCTTTTAATACATTCACCAGAAGTTCCTGGTTTTCAGCCCATGGCTTACACTGAGAAATTAGGAGTTTGATCCATTTGTTCTCTTTAATTTTGTGGCACATTTGAAAAATCCTTCCCATACAACAGAGCCTGATTTCCTTTGCCATTGATATTATTCCATGTATCTGGTCGCTTGATTCCCCAAAGCTTTTCCTTCAGTTATTATAGAAATATATATGAGTATAGAAATCCATAGGTGATAATTTGATAAGTGCTTTACCACTGCTGGCCATTGTATCCTATAATGGAGTTTGGATGTGTGTTGCCCTCAACATAAAGAAGACCAGATAGATAATCAATAACAGACCCACCCTCCAACCTCTTTGGGTTTGTTATCTTCAGTCATTGCTGGTGCCAATTTTACATCAATCATGCTTCTTCATTGTAAAAAGCAAAAAAAACTTTGGTCAATTTAATAGGAAAATAATTTATAAAAAGGAAATTGAGTAGCTGACAAAATCTCTAGGAGGGCCAGAGAACCAGAATCATTAATGGCTACACACCTAGACCCATAACCCCAAATCACATCACAGAACTCATCAGGGGAAAACACCCCTGCTGCCACACTTGGACACTTGATGCTGCAGTTTGCCTCTTGATTCGCCTCAGAAATGGACACAAAATGACAAATGACCCTGTTGTCCCTGGACACCAATGTGGCTGCTGCTGCTCCTACTGTTTTCACCACTTTCCAACAGAAATTCATCCTGCACCGTTCTTGTTTCTCTGGGGCTACTTTACAGTGGGTGTGTACATCTGACTGATGGGGCCAGAACATGCATCACAGGGCACCCCACTTGTAAGAGAGTCCAGCATAGTGATTATATGATGGGCTGGGATGGTGATTATAAAATAGGAGGCAGTTTCTGCCTCAGAAGGTATAGAATTCCCCAAACATATGAAGGGGGTTCAATTTTTATGTGGTCAAAAAAAATGTCCATTAAAATGAAACATAGAGGTAACTTTTTCAAGTGAAGTCATTCAGAAAGAAACTGAAACACAGGTGTTTCACTAAAGGATTCCTCATTGCTATTTGCATAATTTTTGCTAACATAAGTTTTTTCCAAAAGTCTGTTCCTTTGCCAGTACATATTTGTGTGTTTGCATGTGTGTGTGGATATGTATGATATAAAATCCCTGGAACACTATCTCAAAATGTTCTATTTCACATGCTCACACACACACACACATACACACATTCATAGACGCATACATATACACACACACCTAGCCATTTCAGAATATCTTCATCAGGCACTACAATCGGCTTGATCTTCTCAATGTTCTTCTTGTCTGGCTTTTAAAAGCCAAACAAAAAGAGACATCTCATCAACTCCAGACCAAATGCACCTGGTACTTTCCTGGCAAAGCTGGGCCTGGGTATCACACACTGGGGAGGAGGCAAACCACAAAAGCCTGGAATTTGTATTGCTGAGTTCAGAGGTTTGGCTCATGATGATAGATCTCAATCAGGGATGAGACACAGTTCATGAACACATGCCACGCTTGCCATATGCCAAGTGTTTCCAGGTCCAGATAACTCTCTGTGAGTCTGAGAGAGTTTGATGGCCACAACAACTGATACAGACAAATTGGTTTAGAAAAAGGGGATGACAGCTCTTAATGACCCCATTCCAAGGCCTTGTTGAAATGGCATCTAATCACTCTTGGTAGTGTACGTGAGGGTGTGAGCTCAGCCACGCTGCCACTGCTCGTGGCCAATGGGAAGGGACATGGCAACAAAGCTGGAACTTTGCTTAGAGCAGGCAATGCAAGAGTAAAGCCTAGGGGGAAGTGGGTGGAGTGGGGCTGGGGAAAAGACACAGGGATTGAGGCTTATATACCAGAGCTGCAAGGGCTTATCTCAGAAGCTGTCTGGCATCAGAACGTCTTGAGCCATTGTACCTTCTGGGAACATTTCCAGTCTCATTATATAAAGGCTGTTAAGCTGTTTTTCTTGAGCAGTGTGACCCAAACTAGACTTGGATGGACCATCTGAACACCAAGGTGCTTTACCCATAAAAGGGAATTTATAAACAGTCACAGGCATCATTCCTAAGGACACTCCCAGGAAGGCAGAAAGCAAGGAGGAAGTCCACATTGACCACAAATGCTGACTCCGATTCTGTCCTATCACGGGCCTGAACTTGTTATCGTGACCTCTCTCTTCAATCTGAACCCTCAGCATTGCCTCACATTCTTTGCCACACTGTTCCATCCACATCTCCTATGGCTGGCATCTCCCCTCATAAATTAATTCCCCAGTGCTTATCTGTACTTCAGTCCTTTAGGAGCAAGCCAGGAAATGAAGTGTGACTAATTTTTCTACCATGGATGACCCAGAACATATGGATATTCACTGGTCAATTGGCATGTTTAGATAGTTCCAAAAATTCCAACTGTTGTCATTTACTCTGAGAAAACCTCAGCCCATTCTTTAAATATTCACCTTCATGATAGCTAGAAATGGTATTCCATAGTGTTTGAAGCCAACCATCTTCTTCCATTTATTCTGATCCTTCACCACCTCCTTCTGCTTTCTATTCCTCTTTTCCCTCCTCCCATCCCTCTTTCTCCCATATTGTCCTCCTCTAGCCCTTTCTCTACCCAAATCACGTCTCTTTCCTCCAGTCAAGGCCAAGTTCTGAGCAGCCTGCTCTGACTGGAGTGGTCTAGGGCGCTTTGAGTTCCAATCTGTTGCTTAGCATCAAGGTTGCTTGGATACACATCTCGGTGACAACCGGTCTTTGCCTTTGACTGTTTATGCATATAAGCTATGCAGGAAGCATCCTTGTTCTGAAGGACATTGGGCCAAGCCAACTTTTACAATCATCTTTCGAACTGCTTGGGTTGGAATGTATGGGGTATTTTAAAGGAAAAGAGACTTGCATTTATTTATACTGAGTTATAGGTAGGATTTAGCAACCATAGCGTCCCACTATTGACTGAGAAATAGAGCAACATCTCCTGGTGAAGACAGTTTTGGAGCTGTCCCCATAATCACATATGAATGACTGAGGGAGAAATTTAGCTAGGATCTTCAGGGAAAAATATATTTTTTAATTTTTCTCCCCCATGAATCGTCATCTATGCCTGTGATTTGTATTGTTAAGAGAAAAAATGTCACAGAGTGTATTGTGAGGATGAGGGGTCTATGTAAAAGGAGGTATGTGAAAGGGAAAGAAAAAAGAGAGAAACAAAATAGGACATTTCTACAAATGCCAACCTCTAAAGTTAGAACGCCTATGTATAAAGTCATTAGGGAGATAGAGATAGTGCTTAGGCAATGAAGAGGCCATAGTTCTATGAGATTCCCAGGCATATCTTTCTGGAGCCCATTGGCAATGACTTCTTGTACCACCCCATCCTTATTTCTAGGCCTCACTCTGACTAGAATTCTTTTATTCAATTTCAATAGTCCATCTTGTCGGAGAGACTATGATTGGAATGAGAGGGATAAGGAAGAGATGGATATTGTGTGCAAAAGTGAAAGGAAGGCCAGACCAGACATGAGAATCAGCTGAGGATGCAAGGTGGAAAGGACCTGGGAAAATGAAAGAAATCATATTCTAAAGGAGGGAAATATTCCATAGATGATGAAGAGAAGAAGGCAAGATACAGGTCCCAGAAGGGATAAGAGATGGGAGGATGATTTTATTAGTCAGGGTTCTGTAGAGAAACAGAACCAACAGAAGATATCTGTAAATATGAAATTTATAAAGTTGTCTCATGAAGCCATGGGAATGGAAGAGTCCAAAATCTGTAGGGCAGGCTGAGTAGCTGGCAGCTCTGATGAAGGGTCTAGACAAACTTCAGAGAAGAGGCTTGCTGGCTAAAGAAGCAGTGAAAAAGTCTCTCTTCTTCCTTAAAAACCACCAACTGATTGGATTATCTCATTGATGGGAAGCATGCCTAGGTGACCACAGATGTAATCAGCCACAGATATAATCAATTGACGGATGATTTAATACACCAGCCTTCAGGTTTATCAACCAGTCATGAAATACCCTTGCAATGCTTGCCTGATCAGACAACTGGGCATAATCACTTGGCCAAGTTGACACCAGAAACTAATCATCACAATGGCTAAGGATGGATTAATGACCTGTAAGGTGGAATGAGAGAAAGGAGTAACATCCAAGATGCTGGAAGAGTTGGGGTGGTGGGAGAAGCTTGGTGCATTTATTTAAGAGATTAATAGAAATGAACACCTCTCCTTTTGCTCCACTACCTGCTGCAACATTTTTCCTTCTTTGCCAAGTAATATTTATTACTGCCTTCCTCAAGCTAATATGAATTTACTGAGCACCTACTCTGTGTTAAGTCTTACACATGCAGGACACACTCACGTACAAACACAAAGCATAGTCCTTGCCTTGTTGGCATCCTAGTCAGGAGCAAAATATACAGGGAAAAAAGCAATAGTACAAGGAAACATGTGATAAATATAGTAGTGTCATGTATATTACAAAAATGTTAGAGGTGTTCAGAGGCTAGGAATGGGGTGTCTAGAAAAAGAAGAGAAAATTAGAATGTGGCACAGCCTTCTAAACCAGTGTAATGGGTGTGCTAGCTTCTCACATATCACATCTGGGAACTACTTTCTTCTCTAACTTGGAAATGAGTTCTTTGGTAGAGAACAAAACAGAGAACTTTTCCCTTGGAAACTAAGGCTTCTTGTTTCTCCCATGGGTTTTTTCCTGGGTCTATTGATTAGGTCACAAGGGCAAGGTTGATGGTGGAGATGGGAAAGAAACTTTTAAAGGAACTCCCTTGTTAAACATTTATATAATCTTATATGAGTCCCTTCCTATTTGGGCTTTAGTCAACTTGTCTTTGAAATTTCAAGTGGGTACTTCACCTAAGAGATAAATTAAATTATGCATTCTCAGTACCCTCCCAAGATATATGGAATCAAAATCTCTGGGCTGTGACCAGGAATCTGTATTTATAACAAGCTGCTCAGGTGATTATGAAGTATATTAAGTTATGCAAAACACTTTCTTGGATGATCCTTTAAGTTTCTTCTGGTTCTTACATTTTGCATGTAGACACCTGTGAGGAAACGGCCCACAAAACAGAGAGCTATATATTCTTCAGGTGTCAACATGTAGAAGAGAATAGAAGTGGGTGAAACAGATTTAAACACAACAGATTTAAAGGTGAGGATTCCCTTGGGCACCTTTTTTTCCTTTCTAAGGTGCCTGTGGAATGAGACAGGATTGCTACACAGCATTGGGCCATCCCTTATAAACCAAATTGTCTGAATTTGTATTGGTTTTTGTGTTTATTTCTCCTTTGACTTCCCATATCCTTTGGTAAAGTCTTGTTTAAATATTTCAACCTGGTTGCAACTATGCTATAAAGTGTTACGGATTGGGTCATGGTTCGACCATATGCTGGATGGTTAAAGGGACAGGTGGACACCCCCTGGCCCAACCCAGCTGAGGTCAAAATGATTTCATAGTCATAATCAATGAGATACACCAAGAAGGTCAGGCTCAGTTGTCAGAATGAAAGCTGAATATCTAGCTGTTCTCCCCCAATATAGATTATTCTCCCAGTATTTACCCAGAGGTCAGGTTTATTTTGATTAACAAAGTGGCTTTTCCTTCTAGAAAATCCTAGGAAGGAGATGTGAAGAGAGACAAAATCTTCTGCACACTCACCAAGGAGTCATGGACATGTCAGCATGAGTCACCAGGATTTATGTTGGTTTGAGAATTGTTTGGGATCTTGAGAGAGTAATGAGTAAGACTTGTAGGTGATGGATGGAGCTGGAACCAGGTTGCTGGAGATGAGCCTTCCTCAGGCATATTCCAGATGAGGAGGTGACTCACCCTGAAGCTAGCACACCTTGGCTTTTCCTAGGTATAAACTAGGGACCCTGTGCTAGGAGCACCACAGTGTGGTGTCCTCTGGCCCCTCAGGAGAGCATACTCCAGATTCTCAGGAGAAGAAGGATATGTTCAGTTGGTGAACAGTAGCCATGAGGATATTGGTTTTCCCTATCCCAGGGAGCAGTAATGATGGCTGTGAAAGGACCAGCCATGCTCAAGTATCCACCAGAACCAGAAGCCATTAGCCAGGAGATGCCATTGCAGTTTTGTTGGAGCACTGTGGTGGCCACCACGAAGAAGATATGACCACCCTCAGATCATGCTTCAGAGGAAGGATAGAATTTAGGGGTTTGGGGTTGCTGATTGTTAATACTAAAACTTGACTCTTCTTTTATGGACTCTGGAGCAGTGTAGCATATAGATAATTCTATGGTTCCTCTCAACTACTCTTCTCGGCCCTGAGAAGGTGATTTTCCTCAGGAGCAGGCAGTTCCCTGAGTAAGTGCAGCCCTGTGACTCACCTTTGGCAGATGGTGGTCTCCAGAAGGCCACAGCTGCAGTCCTGTTGAGGGCCCTCACCTATGACTGCTGTGTCCTCGGGCTGCCTTGCACATGCCGCCCTTTCATGCGTGCACCTGTGCCCACACGGCAGAAGCACCTGGACGCAGAGCTGGGCGCAGCCCCTGCCATTCACGCATAACGAGACACACAGCCTGCCTTCTGCTCAGGGTGTTTTCCCTCCTTTATCATTCACATTAAATGTTACAGGCACTTGACTTTATGACTCCTTCATTCTGCATATTAAGTAGTTGACACCAACAAGCTCCTCCTGACAGCCTTCTGCACAAGTCCGCAGCATTATTAAAAGTCCCGTCTCAATGAATGAGGCAGAATAGGGTCTTATGGGCCATGCCAGTAGCCCCTCAGACCTCAGTAGGGTTCTTTCCACTCAAAGCTGTTCCCCTTTTGTCAGGAAAACAAAAAGGGTCAGGCCCGGTCTTCTTGCCGCCCCCATGCGGGAGCATAACCAGCTGCTCAACTGATGTATTTGCTTGTTCCCGTAATAAGACCCTGGACTGCACGTTCCCCTGGAAGGTCAGTCTGCTTTTCAACATAATTCTCCTCCTGCTGCTGGAGGTGATAGTGCCAGCATATCTGGAAGGCTGCTATTATTTTCCGCTTAATGGTAAATCTGAAAAGCAGTGAAACCTTCATTAGGAAAGCTATGCTTTTCAGCTCAGGATGCTATCTGATTCTGGAGAAAATAGAATTCCCTTCCTTGCTGCCCTCTTTCCTTCCCCTCCTTCCCTCCTCTTTCACTCCTGTTCTCATTTCCTCACAGATCCTTTTTCCTGTTTTCCCTCTTGCTCCTCTCCTTGGTATCTCTTTTCCTAGCCCCTGCCCTGGTTCCCTCTACACTTGCCAATGAGGAATTCTGGAAATGATAGACTCCAACTTCCCGAAGTGATGGAAAGATTCAACTCCTCATCTCAAAGGCAAAGAAGGAGAGCCCAGAGAAGCAAAGGGCCTTTTGGCTACATGTTTCCGCCCCACCCCCCACTTGGTGTGAGTGTTTTGTACCTTCTAACCTTTTAACCTCCCCAGTATTACTTACATCCTTCTCTCCTTAGCCTGCCTGCTCCATCCTCAGTTCCTGCTGCCTAGTCAGTGATTCTATTTGTGAGCATTTCTGCAATGGCAGGGTGTGATTGAGAGGCTTGGGGACCAGCTGCCAAGGAAGCATTCTCACTTTGCTTTCCCATTTCCCTTTTTCCCCTGACCTACCAGCCAGGTATGAAAACAGCAGTGCCCTGGGTTTACACAGAGTCTTTCATCCAAGAAATCTCAAAACGGTTTTGCCAGCCAGTCTGATTATGCTCATTTTTCTGGTGGCGGAAAGTGTCTTTTATGGAAGAGAAGTCGATTGCCAAGAACTGTACTCACCGTCCCTGAAAAGAACGACAGGAACTGGCCCAAGACACTCTCAAAAAGTCTAGCCCAGGCATCCCACACTACCCACTGCTAGTTCTGCACTCTCTTTGGACCTATGAGTTTAGATATTGGGGACCATAGACCAAAAGTTTCTTCCCAAAGCCACAGTCCAGCCCCTAAATCATATGCAAGGTAGGAAAAGACATCCCCTACATATTAGTTCCTTGTTTCCTAGTTAAATAAAAAGATTCTTATGAGATATTATAAACTCCGAAGTCCCTATTCTCACAGTAGCCAATTTAGTTAAACACTGTAATCCTAAGAGGTGCTTCCTCTCATAAGCGGCTCAGTGGCTCACCTGATAGTTACTCTTCTGTGACTCTGGCCAGCCCAGGGAAAATGCCAGAGGCCTTCTTCTCTCTTTGGCATAGGCATAAATACTATTTACGCAGCCTCTCTAACACCCAGCCACCCATCTCATGCTGACAGGCTAGAGGTCTATGTATTTTGGGGTGAGGCAAAGGAATAAAGGAGGAAGACAGATTGGAGGAGAGATAGAGGAAGGAAGGGGAGAGGGAAGAAAGAAGGGTGGGAGATGGAAGAGTAAGGAACAGTGAGAAGTAGCAGGAGGAAAGGAGAAGAAGAAGAGTTTGGGGGAGGTGAGTCAGCTGTATTTGCAGAGATCACTCTTGGGTGGCCTCTTTTCTAAACCAGTAGTTATGGACACATCATCCATCACCTTTGCAACACCTCTCAGAGGAATTGCTATTCCATTTTAAAGGTGTGAAAATGGAAACCAGATAGAGTCAACATGCCCAAAGTCAGTTAATAAGCCACAGAGCTGGAATGAGAACCAGCCCCAGATCTCTCCAAAGCTGAGCTGCTGCCATCCTGGCAACCTGCCTCTGGACACAGGAGGGATGGTGGCTGGCTGACAGGAGTTGAAGAGAAAGCCAGGTCTGTGGAGCCATACAGTACCAGCTCCTTCCATGGCTGCATAACCATGGACAACATGAGAAACATCTTTGTTTCCGATATCATACTTCTGAAATGTTAGTAAGATCTCCAAGAGAGTCCTGACTGTAATAAACACCATTCTTCCTTCCTTTCCATCATTTTACACAGTATACACAAGTGTGCTGATGGTAGGGACTGAGAATCTAAGACAGATTCTATCATTATTTAATACAACCTTTCAGAGTCAGCATACACTCACGCAAATGCACACACACAGAATATGTGAGTAAATTCTAAACCCCTGACAAGGTCAGTTGAAAACTGGCCTTATCTTTCTTATTTATAAGTCCTATGATTTAATGGTAATAAGATGCCACCTTGAATTGTGGTATTTGCTTCTTTCCCTATGTAGACAGAAATCTATCTGAAGACAGTGGTTGTATCTTCCACTTCTCTTGTTTCTTCCACAAGGTTTAGCATTGTGCTGGCATATACAGGATGCTTATAAAACCTTTGCAAATGAGGGAGAAACCTATGGAAAAACAATTTTTATAGCCAAACAAATATGTCCCTGTATCAGCTAGTTATGGCCATAATTGTGCTGTGTAACAAAAAAAGCCCAAAAGATCAGTGGTGAATAGGTCAGTAATTCAATCTATGTCTGGGAAGCCCCTCTTCTGTCTTCCCAAACATTAAGACTTCACCATTCTGTCTCATCCAGTATCCCCCATTAGAAACTATGGAAGAATATCTGCCTTTTTCATCTTTTTCAGGTTGATGCCCCCCAGAGGGTATCCCCTGAATATAGAAACAGATTATAAGGTGCTATAACATAGTTGAGATTGGAAATGAGGTTATCCCTAGAGCAGCCAATGGGTTAATGTGCCAGCATCCTATCTCAGAATTCCTGTGCCCAGGCAGTGTTTATAATGCTTCAGAAGTCACAAGTAACACTAGGTTTTCATGTCTGCAAGATTATCTGTGTCCATCCCTGACACTAACTGTGACATACCTCCAACTAAAGAGTAGAACTATTAGCCTGCAACCTAGAAGCCTGAAACCCCCTTCAGGGCTCCCCTCCCTCACTCCCCAGGGATTTGCTACTTAAAGAGATCTTTTAAAAACCTTTTAATTTAAAAAGACCTTTGAGCTCAGTCCTTGGGCAAATACAATCACAAGGAGACATGATAAAGTGATTTTTTAAGTGGGCAGCCTGAGGCAGAGCCAAAGGGCAGCCAGGATTCTGATCGAGCTGTTGAAACAACCAATTTCAGGGGAATTGCAGTTTGGTGCAAGCTAGGTGGCAGAATCTTCCCTCATACCTACTTCTGCCCAAAAACATTGAGCAGAATTCAATGTCTGAGGACATTTTCTATCTTATTAATAGCACTTTTCACTAATAGACATGGGGTAGGGCACAGTGGGAAATGACCAGGTGGAATCACGCATGTCCAAGGGATCATGACACTAGTGTAATTATCTAAATGATCTATGTGTTTACCTGGTATATTAGTCAGAGTTCTCCAGAGAAACAGAACCAAAAGAAAAAATATATATATAATTTATTTTAGGAACTGGCTCACACACCGTGGGGATTGGCAAATCATTACTCTAGGGCAGGCTGCAAACTGGAAACTTTGCCATAAGTGATTCTGAAATCTTATACAACCAAGTTCTGTAGGGCAGGCTACAAGCTGGAAACTCTGGTGAAGATGAAGTTGAGTTCCCCAAGAGAAGGTGGCTGGCTGGAGAAGAGGCAGAAGTTCTTCTTTCTGATTTCTAAAATCCTCAGTTCCTGCGTTAAGACCTCCAACTGATGAGGTGACTCAGTTCATTGCTGAGGGCAACCTTCTTTGTTGATTGTAGGTATAATTAGCTGTTGATGCAATCACCTAATGATCTGAGGCCATCTCTGAAACATCCTTACAGTAACAATCAGACCAGTGCTTGCTTGACCAAACAACTGTGACTTATCCAAGCTGACACAAGAAATTGAGCATCATGCCTGAATGTTCATTTAGAATAGTTCACCTAGCTACAAACAGGATTTGATGTGAGTGAGGGTATGGGTATAATAATGGGCATACCAGTTGCAGATCAGAGAGTAAGCCTCCTGGCTCTGCTATTTTCAGTGGGAATTTAGCAAAGTCATTTATTCTTTCAGAGTATCTACTTTTCAACTATAAAAATGGGGTTAATGAGCCTCGCCTTGGGGGCATTTGGTGATGAATAACTGAGATAATGTACTTGTACTTGTCAAGTAACTTTTCAATAAGTTAGTTTCATTTCCTGCAATGGTGATGATGAAAACTGATATATTCAGTGCTTCACAGGGACTGAGAAGTTGGGAAATCTGGAAGTATGGAGATTACACATCTGAAGGTGCTACAGAAATGGGAATGGAGACTGCAGCTAGGACTCTTTTTGTAGCTTGGATGTTGATGCAGCCATTTTCTTGGTGTCAGAAAAATAGGACAGAGAGTAATGTTTCACCAGCATCAGCAGCAGAGTCACAGTGGCTGTGGACCCTGAGAACCCAGAGAGGCAAACAGATCCAGGTCCCAGAGGGGCTGCCATACTCCAACGGTGACAATTTCAGTAAATAGATCTCCATAACTTAGGAAAAAGGCCCCCCAGCCTTGAACCCCATTCGAGTAGGTGGGCTAGGGCCATAGGGATAAAATCCAACATTTTTAGTAAGGGTGTCAGCACTTTGAAAGCTATTTTTGGTATACTACCTCTTTTACATTGTTACATGACATAAATGAGATAGATATTCTTGTCATTCCCATTTTATAGAAAAGGTCACTGAGGTCCAGAGGACCTTGTGATGTGCCTGAGGTCTTATGGAGTCAGGTTTATCTGATTTCAAGGCCCATGTCCTTTCAACACCATCACATTCCTCTGCAGCAGCTGAGGCTGTGGTACAGGGGAAGTAAGGAAGGGAGCAGGTCTAATCCAGTCATTTACAGAAATGCATGCAAACCTAAATGCAGAAATGACTCACACTGCTTCAAACCCAGCTTTAAGCACCCTTCCTTTAGGGTAACCTTCCCAGACTACTCCACAGCTGACTTTTTGTCTCCTCTGAACTCCTACACCAAGAGCACTGAGAGTTGACTCCACACAAAGCTGTCCAGCCTTGAGTGGTCAACTACTTTATGGGTGTCCATCTTGTTTCTGGTACCAGATCATTCTCCCAAGGCACTCTGTACATTTCTCAGAAGGGTAGAAACTTATACTTTCTTTCTAAGCCCTCTCAGTCCTCCACAAAGCTCAGCCCAAAGATGCCTGCCAGTAGATTTTTTTTTAAGTCCTCTGGTATTTGAATGGCAAACTTGTTTCCTCTGTCTGCTTCATTTGCCATCCTTTGAGCAAAAGTTGCTGTAAACTACAGGAGCTTTTGTAGAGACACAACAGGTACACAATGTGAAAGAAGGACAGGTAGTAAAATGGAGGAGAAATTAAGAATGCCTGAAACCACAGCATAATGGCTGTTTCAGACCCATCAGCATCTTCCACTCTGAATCAGAACAGGCTGTTGGTCTAGAGGGTTCCTGCAGGGAGCATGTCAGTGGAGCAGTAGCACCACTGCTGGCCAAGCTGCAACACACTCTTAGAAAGTGTGGTGTGACTCAAAGGCTGATGGGGAGGCGCCCCCCTCCTTAAGAAAATCTCCTTCCCTAAAATATCACAATCTCTGAAAGTCCACTAATCAGTTTAGCTCTTTATGTTATTCATTAAACCACTATCCGACTGAGTCAGTGAGTTCTCTTGAAAGGTGATAAATGAAACAAGAAGAGCAAGACAAAGGGGGAATGGGACAGGGGATGCAGAAGCTTTGATGGGGA
The DNA here is from genome assembly GCA_004026745.1 of Myrmecophaga tridactyla. NCBI lineage: Eukaryota > Metazoa > Chordata > Mammalia > Pilosa > Myrmecophagidae > Myrmecophaga > Myrmecophaga tridactyla. The sequence goes on along the minus strand of PVIY010006641.1, from coordinate 57,987 downwards.
GCAGACAAGGCCAGACCTGTCAATAGGAGGTTGCTGGAGGAGAGCACGAAATTTGGAGAGAAGAGAGGGAGAATCATGTCACACCCTTGCTTAAGATTTTCTTGGAGTGGCTTGTAAGGTCCTATAAGAGGTTACACCAATCTGGTCTCCAGCTTCATTTTCGTGTGGCGAACATCCATATATATGGCTTTATTCTAAACGGCTTCTCCAAGCACATCCTATGTTGTCACTTCAGTGCCTATGTCCATGCTATTCCATCAGCACCAGGCCATTCCTTGCCTGATCAGATAACTCAATTATTTTTCAGGATTAAACTCAACTTCTGCCTCCAAGGAAAAGCCAATTCAATTCCTTTTTAATTATTACTGGGGTAACATACAGATGCAAAAAATTTCCAATTTTAACAATTTTTAAGTATACAATTCTGTGGCATTAATTACATGTACAATGTGGTAACATCATCACTTCTATTCATTACCAAAACTTTTTCATCACCCTAAACAGAAACTCTGCACATCTTGAGCATTAGCACCCATGATCCAGTAGAGTCTTGAGATGCCCCTCCTCATGTTCTTACAGACCTGAAGGCCCCTGATTGACCACACCAGCCTCTCCCCCCATTTGGCTGTTTGCTCCAGCCTCAGGAGGGTGGCGGCTGTAGCACTAAAGCCTTAAGCAGTGCCTGCAAGATGTGTGGATTCCTTTCCAAGGAACGAGCAGTGGGGATGAGAGGAAAGGGTCTATAAAATGAAATTGGAAAGCCGCCACCAGGGTTTTTCTCACAGTCTTCCTGAGGCCCAATCCCTGCAACAGAACCATTTGCCTTTAAAGCAAGAAAATAAAATCCACTGGGAAGGAAGTAAAATTCATTGGACTCTGTTGGGTGAATTATAAAGGACCCACAACCTCTGGCAGTCCCACGCTGAGAAGGGAGGAGGGCAAGATTTACCTCCTGCCACCTGCTTTAGGCTCTTCTGACCTTCCCCTTTGGAAAAATCTGTAGATATTTTGAGAAGTGAGGGAAAAAAATCCTTGTCCATCATTCTTAGTCTTAGTGAATATCTAAAATTTTCAATGCCTAGTAAAATCAACCTTCAAAGAATCTTAGATTTGGAAGAAGCCAGTAAATCTACCTTCCTCTCATTTTCAGATACACATGGTGCCTAATACATAGAAGACACTTAATGCATAATTGTTGAATGAATAACTGAAAGAATGAAAGAAGCCTGAGGTCCAGAGGAAGGAGTGTTCTCCAAGGTTCCACAGCTTGTTCATGTCAGAGTAGGTTTAAAATCTGGGTCTCCCGTCCCCCAGCCAAGTTTTCTTTCCAACCTACCACTCTACTCTCAATGCAACTTGCATCACTACTAAGTAGAGCAATCATATTTTAATCACTTAAAATGTGGTGTTCCATTTCGATTTCAAAAATAATGCACACATACATTATAATGAAGCACTAAGCAACAAAAGCTGGACTCAATTCAGGCTTATTTTCAATCAGCTGGTCAAGCACCATATACTGAAATAAAAAGAATCCCAAGTACAGCCTTGCCTAATTCTTAAACAAGGGAATCACATGGCTGCCCAAGGCTTCTGGGTTCTCTGACAGAAGCAAGTGTGTGAAGGTCAGAGAGAATTTCTGCGTGGGCTGGCTCCAGAGAAACAGAGGCCAAAAACCTCAGGCTTCCTCTCTTATTTTTGTTTTGAATATTTTATCAAAGTAATAAAGGCTACTTCATAAATCTGAAGGCAGAACAAAGTGTTTTGAAAACACATAAAATAATATTGTTCTCAGAGCCCTGACATGTCCTTAAAAAAGGATCTCTTTCATAATCCATTTCTGACAGCTGTCTCGGCCATCGGGGGATGGTAGGGGAGGTTTTCAGAGAAGCAACTGGGATGGGGTAAAGAAAGAAGCCAGAGTGTCACCTGAGGCCAACGGCGCCAGGGGACAGGGGGACAGGTGTGAGGGTAGCGGATTAGCAGTAGCACATGCAGGGGAGGGCAGCTTAAGAGGCTCCAAGTTGGGCTAGAATGGGTGGGAGGCTGTTTTCCAGGCACACTCTACCTGAAGAGAGTGGTGTGTGCTCTTTATCACAGGCTTTATGTAGGAACTCTTGGTTCCCAGCAATTATGGTACTGCTGGCGATCTGCTTTTTGGCAGAAGGCAGAGAGCCAGGAAGGCTGCTGGAGGAGTGAACCTCCCACTGAGGCCCAGTAACTCCATCCTTCCTGGGCCACAGCCTGTGTCCCTGTCCTCAGTCACTCCACTCAAAACCACGTGCTACTTGATCTTGATGACCCCACTCAATAGAACGCCCTAGCAAATGTTTGTTTTCTGGGCTCCCAACACTCTCGTTATTTCTCCCTAAACCTCTTTTTCCCCACCCATCGCCTTCCAAGCCACCTCATTCCCCAGGGCCCAGGGCATTTATGCCGAATCCATCTTTCTCCTGTGTCAGAGCCGTTTCTGAGGGAAAAGGCCTGATCAATAAATTCACTGTGGGATGTAAAAGACTAATAAAGTTTAATAACTTGCCTCTCCCAGGAGAATTTGCATTTTAACAGGGGAATAGAAGTCTAAGCTGAAGGAATTAGGCTGTAATGGTACAATTTCAGGCACCATCAAACAGCTGAGGGAGGTATTTGGGCAGAGGGAAGGCCTGCCTTGCTGGCTGCTCCCTCTTCCACGGGCAGCCGGCCGGGAACGAGGAAAGCAGGGACAGCGCAGCCATGCCCCGCAACCTCCCGGAGAAGCAGCTCCCGACTCCTCCCAAAGCTCCCAGCATACCCCAGAGACTCATCTTCCCAAAATGGTTTTGGCCTTTCCTTGCTCCATCCATGTGCTGTCTCTTAGCCTGTTGTTCCAGTCTGCAAACACTGATGGCACAGGCAGTAAGTGGGGGCCTTCTAGGCACAGTGGAAGTTCCAGAGACCCAGCAATGGCCCAGGGGTCAAGAACACAGCCCTGAAATCAGGCTGCCTGGGCACCTGGCAAGCCCTGCACCTGCACCCCTGCACAAACACACACACACACACACACACACACACACACACACACACTTTTCTCTGTAAAATACAGCTAATGCTACCTGCCTTTAAGGATTAAGTAAGATGCCATGTGTAAAGTTATTTGATAACTGCTTGGTACATGTTTGATATTATCACATTAGTATCTCTGATAGGTTGAGTTATTTATCCCCCAAAACATCATCTTAATCCAGTCCCCTGAGTATGAATCCATTATATATAGGACCTTTTGCAGATATTTTTATTTGAGGTGTAGCCCAACTGAATGAGGTTGGGCCCAGCCCTATTACTAGAGCTTTATGTAGAGAAAACCACATGGGAGATCAGAGGCTGGAGATCAGCAAGGCCCAGAAGAGAAAGAAGACACGGCCAGGTATGGTCGTGGGATAGAAGAGATAAGAACCCCAAGGTCACAGCCAGCCAGCCCCAGAATGCCACACACTTCAGAGAGAAAGCATCTCCTTGCTGGTGCCTCAGCTTCGGACTTCTCTTGGCCTCAAAACCTTGAGCCAATAAATTCCTTTTGTTAAGTCAACTCGCTGGATGGCATTTGCCTTAGCAGCCTGGGGAACGAAGACAACATCTATAGACTCTAGGGCCTGATCCTGGAAGCAGGGACCAACATGCAAACACAGAACTCCAAAACACACTGGAATTATCTCTCACTCACACGGGGTAAACAGAGAGCAAGTTGTACTGCTGGGGTAGTTCATTCCGATTAGGGGCAGGGGAAGAGCATCAGAGGCGGCCTCCCAGAGGAGAAATCATCCACGGAACAGCAACTCTAGTATCAAGGGACCAAAGATGGAAAGCAGAGTTGAGCTAGATTTCCCAGGACTTTGAATTCCAGGAAGCATTCGAGGACTTTCCTAAGCTGGTACCGCTTCTGGGTTTTGAGAAAACAATCCTGGCAATGATATGGGAGAAGAGGGGCAAAGAGAGAAGTCAGATGGCTGTTTGCAAATGATGCAGGTCTGACCTGAGACAGGCAATGGGTGCAGGGGCGAAATAAGGGGCAGATAAACCAGGTCGGTGCTTTGCCCATGATCCTGCAGCTTTCTCTCCCACCATGTGAAATATTATCTCAAATATCCATTCATATTTCAGGACCTCAGGGTGGTGGTATTAGTGCATTTAAAACATTTCATGGACTTAGTTGTATTCTTGGGATGCTCCCATTCCCTCCCTCCATCCAGGCTGGTTTATATTGCGTTTCTTCTTCTTTCTCTTTCTCTTTCTCTTTCCTGTCATTTCCAAGCATCTCCCCATAATGACTTTTAGGCAAACGTATATATTTTTCAAATGCCACATATGAGAAACACTTACTTTGTGGGTGTTCCTTCACCACTCCCAGTTCTCCAGCCCACCTCAAGACATCTTCCTCTAGGGCTTGTGGTAACCTCTGAGAAAGAGTGTCTGTTTCCATTGTTCCCAAAGGATGGGCACAGAAAGGCTCCTGTCATGTTTTCTTGGGTCTATGGGCCCCTGCAGAGCCTTGGAAACTGGGGGACAGGTGTGAGGGTCCTGCCATGTGAGATATACATCTGAGGGGGAACCAATAGAATTTGGGTCTTGCATTGCCCGATTGCTCCTCCCAATCCTTCCCTTAGGAACAGAGCAATGGTTTGGAGAGATCCAGCTGGAGGATGTGATGAGGGAAACTCAATACTGATAGAGAACTCACCTTTAAATACCTAACAGTATCGTGAAAATCAGGATACAGGGAGATATTAAGGACAGATATCCAGTAGGTTTTTAAATAATTTCTCTAGAGGCCAAATATTGTGATTTATTCATATTTATGTCCCCAATTCCCAGCTCCTCATGCCTGGCCCATGATAGGAGTGTAATAATGAGATCATTGGATATTGGTTGGGGGTGCATCTTGTAGGAGGAGTTAGTAACAGCTTTCATACTCTTGCCCAGTTTCTGAGCCAATTCTCACCGGAGGAAGCAATGAATTAGTCCCTTGGCATGGCCCTCATTGCCATTAGTGAGTACTCTAATATATCCGGCTATGGTCCCGGGCGCCTGCTTGTTCAAAGCACTGCTGGGTTCTGCCTTCCCTCCTGGTTTTACTCAGTCCCCTTGATTAGCATCTGTTTTTATTTGCTGCCCGGTCATTCGGGTCCTTGCTGGGCCTGGAGCCCTCCTCTAAAGCTCAGCCTTCTTGCTGAGACCATGACTCTTTTCCTAAATAAAAGTGGACTTGACCCTGTCTGCCATCATCTCAGCCACTGGGGCCCCAAAACAAAGCAGACACTAATCTGGCCAAGCAAGAGCCACGATTTCAAACCCACAAGGGCCCAAACCAAGGCGAGTTACACACACCTCTAGGGGGTGTCTATTTTATGACAGGTCATCCTACCAGGGGCCCTGCATGGCTCACCCTCGCACCCGCCTCATTTCTGCTGCACCAGATGGGAGGCAGAGCTCCGCAGGAAGGATTAGAGAAAGCAGGTTGAGTCTGAGGGAGCTGTGGGACTCCCCTCCCCCTCAGCTCCAAGGACCAGTGATAGTCTCCCAGAAGGGAGCAGTAATGGAGTTTTTATTGCTTGTGCTTCATTGCATTTGATCCTAATGCCAGGAGGTTATTGTTCAGATTTTTTTTCAGGTCAATGCTAATTAACTTTATTAATGCGTTTTTGGTGAAGGGAAAGCAATAGAGCTGGGCTCGGCTCATATTTGTTTGGCCCTTACTGTGACACAGCATTGGGCTTGGCATGTCTATTTTGAATCTGAAGCAAAGAGGCAATGGCCTTTCTGGAATGTCCAGGAAATTGAGAATGGACCCCACAGGTGCAGGAGAGGGCCATCTCATCAAAAAGGGAAGGAGGGAGAGGAGAAAACAGCCCAAAGGAGGTAAAGTAAAGCTCCCTGGAGTGAAATGGGAGAAAAAGCAGACAAGTGTGCTGGAAGGAGCCCTGAACTTGGAGTTGGGAAGACAGGGTTCAAGTCCTTCCTCTACCCACACATGCCATGAGTGCCCTCAGTCAGTCACTTGAAGTCCCTGAGTCTGAGTTTTTTCCTCCATAAATATATGGCTCAAATTATATTAAAAAGAAAAATATATGTGAAGATGCCAAATTATAGTACTTAACTTGGAGTGGATGCTCGACCCCTGTTACCTGAATTTTAATGGCAACAGGATGTCTGAGGTATGGGGTTCCTAGGTTCATTCATTCTTTCTCTACATAAATATTTGCTTAGTACCTGCACTCTGCCAGGCACACCAGGGACAGGGGATACAGCAGAAAACAGGAGAGACAGTTTCTAAGAGGAACATATAGCCTAGAGAGTATAATTAGCACTGCCCTAGAATAACCTCATTAAAAAAACTGCTCACTACATTATATTATCATTGATCTTTGCTATTTGCTATGTTCCCAGTTAGATGTTCTATTCCATAGGGCAGGGCTCATGTCGTACCTTCCTGGTGTCATTACCTTGAGCCTCTGTCCTGGACATAATTCAACCTTAATAAAAACTGACCAACTCACTTATATTACCTCCAGCTCAAAACCATAGATACAGCACCAGAAGTGGGGATCCAAATGGCCCTTTTAGAGTATGATTCAAGATCCTTCAGGACAGGTCCCCCCTTTGGAGGATGACCCCTGCCATGTTGGCCAGGCTTATTTCCATGATATGAACCCAGTGAACCTCAGAAAAGACCCTGCACTCTGGGGGGAGGGGGCATGAGGGCCAATACCAAACCCTAGAAGCACTGCATTCTCCCAGATGGGATCAGATGGGATCAGGATAAGGACAAAGCCTAATTCTAAAACTTAAGGATTCCAGCATGTCAGGAGAAGAAATTTGATCAGCCTCAGCTTGAGGCCCTCTGAGGTCTCCCACACTGTGCTTGATAAATGCCTTGGAGGGAGTCCTTGAGAGCTATCCAGGAGTTGTATCAACAACCAAGCCACCGATATCCTTGGAGGGCAGGATTAGTGAGAGCAAGCCAACTCCCTGGCTAAGGGCAGAGGTCCCTGTTAGCAAAAGAGAGAGAACATCAAAGCCAGGCACCTGTGACAGATGATATCCAAAGACTCAAAAGGGTGTAGGTCACTGTGCATTTTCTTGTCCGGTTAAAAGAAAGTAAAGAATGGGATAAAAAATGTCCAGATGTCAAGGACAATGGCACAGTCATTTCAGTAAACACATTCTTAGTCAGACACACAATTATTTCACACTCTCTCTTACATAATACAACACGCACACGTGTGTGCACACAAGTAACACACATAAATATAGGCATTAGAGTTCTTACAGATAACTTACACACACTATCTCTAACCCAAAACTCATACTCAGAGGACATGGCTCTCCATATGAGAGTATGAAACCAACACACAAACACACACCACACATGCATGGGCAAAACACACACTCACAAACACACTCTGGCACACACAAGCAGATCCTGGTGAGGAAACCAGCCATCAGGGGGCTCTGCTGTATTGCTCTTCCCATTGGTTTTTTTTTTTTTTTTTTCTGACAAATACATAAATAATAAAGTAGTAATAAAACCTCCGTTACAGTTTGCCCACTGACATGGAATGACTCATCTCGGTAATTTCTCTTCCATTTCCCAACTGGCACCATAGATCACAGAACAGATTAAATGTCCTTATCTGTGATTTGGAACATTTGCACAGCCGAGGACTAAAAGCACACAAAATGCCAGGCTTGCAGAAGAACCATCCGCCAAGCTGGGAAAGCACACCGGGCTTGTGGTCAGAAGACCTGGGTTCAAATCCTGCCTCTGCCACTTGTAGCTACCTGCCCTTAGGCAAATCGCCCAGCCTCTGCTCCCTCAGCAGAAAACAGGAGTGACAGCTAACCTCCCGGGCTGCTGGAAAGGAGCAGTGAGATCATCTGGGTGGATGCAAACCTCTCCTGCATGTTAAATAAAGGCACGCCCTACCCTTGGTTCTGTGCCTCTGAAGCAGCATCAACATGGCGCCCCCTACTGGATTTCAACAGTCCCCTTAGAAGTGTAGTTTTCCATTTATTTGTTTGTTTAAGTTAAAGCAATTAAAGATTAATTATCTTGAATGCTGAACAAAAAATTAAGGCCACCCTGGAGCATCTGAAAATCTAGCCCAGGCAGATTCAAAGACTCTGAAATAGCATTTTTGGAAGTGGAATTCCTGGATAAGAATATGTTTAAGGCTCTTGATAGAAATATCTGGATTGCTCTTCCTCTACCAGGAGAATGTGAGAGTATCTCTCTCACACACATATCTTTATAAGCTTTGAGTACCATTTGGGGGAGGGGGAAAGGAACCTTAATTCGGGTATCAGCAGGGAATACAGAAAGGTGTGGCCCAATAGGAGGCTTTCTTTTTTTTTTCACTGTCGTGGTTACAGATTATTATAATTTGGTGAGACACTGGGCCATTATCAGAGATTTGGGGAGGCCATGCGCTGGGGAATGTGGCTGCGCTGACGGTGGCAGAGCACGTTCATCTCGGGCTTCTCAGTTTCTTCCCAGAGAACGATCACACTGGGGAAGTTGAGGCAGTGCAACTGCTGTCAAGTCTCTCTTCCTCTTGTTCTTTCTTGACCCACGTAATGCCAGAAAAACTTGATAAACCAGAAAGTGAGGAAACTTGTTTTCTGGAGCACTGATTTTCTGATTAATCAAGGATTTGTTTTATTTTTTAGTATATGTTGGTAGAGTGCTTGCTGTACACCTGTGCTAATCATGCTTCATGTCATCCTTCCAGCAGGTTTCAGGAGACCTGTGAGTAGGTTCCTATGATTCCCATTAAAGAAGAACACGTAAACCACAGACCTCTTTCAGCTCCTGGCCCAAGGTCACGGGGCCGGTGACACATGGAGCTGGAGGTCAACCTGGGCAGTCTGGATCCCCAGTCCATGTGCTTCACAACTTCACAAGGCTTTACCTAGCATGCTTCATTTCAGTATAAAGTCTTTGTTGAAAACCTTTACAAAAGTGTTTACATACCCTTCAGCAAATGAAACAGAGAGAACAGAAGTTCTCAAGGGTGATTTGAGATCCCACTGCATCTTGGAGTCAACCTGATGAGGTCCTGGACTCAATGCACAGGCCCACTGAGTGACCCATATGAGGTTCTAGAACCTGGGGAAGGGGTATCCTCAGCTGAGGACTGTCCCCCTCCACCCCCATCCTCACCCTGTAAATTGTTTTTGCTGTATTTCATTTTGTACTAACTTGATGATGTGAATTTGCTGTTCGAAAGAGCAGCAGACATTGAAGTTAGACACACCCCAAGAATCTCTCCTCTGCTGCCATTGGTTGGGTAACTTCCAGAAACTTACTTTCTTTACGAACTTTTCTCATCTGCAAAATAGGTTATTGCAGCTGTAATGAATTGTTTGAGAAAAGATAACTTATGAGCACCTAAATCAGGTGCTGGCAATTTTTTTTCTGTAAAGAGCCAGATATAAATATTTTCGACTCTGCAGGCCAATAGGCGAAATTGAAGATATATGTAAGTACTTATATAATGAGAGAAAAACTTTTCTCAAATTTGTTATTGATGAAATTCAAAATATAATAATAATTGAGCACAATTTTTTTTTGTGATACAGGTCTGCTCATAAGAAAAACTGGATTCTTTCATGTAGAAAAAATTACATTTCTTTCCTTGGAGTTCAAAGTTAGTGTTTCCTATCATTAAATCAATTGCAAATGTTCATCTGTTAAAAACATTCTTAACTCAAAGGCTGTATGAAAACAGGCAGTGAATTAGATTTGATCATAGTTAGCTGGTCCCTGGCCTAAATCATTTCCTGGCCTATAATAGGTATTTAACAAATATGTATCCCTTTTCCTGAAATGAAGTGATGACTCTAGCTCTGAGGATTGCACTTAACTGACTATAAACTCTTTGGGTTGAGTAATGTTTCAAAAATACGCTAAGACTTTCCTTCTCAGTCATCATGCCCCCGTAATGACTTCAATTCTCATGATATTGGAAGCAGCAGGTTTGTTAAAATATCTGTGCCTCAGTCTTCCTTTTCTAGAAAATGGAGATGAAAATGTTCTTCATGTTTTATAATCCTGCCAGCCTAATAGTGGGGAGTGGGAATGGTACCCAGAAGGGAGAGGAGGACAAATTGTATTAAAATAAATACCTGCTGAGGAAGTATTTGCAAAACATATCTGATAAAGAAATTTAATCCGGATTATATAAAGAACTCTTAAAACTCAATAACAAGAAATAAACAATCCAATTCTCAAAATGGTCATTAGATTTGAAGAGACACTTCACCAAATAAGATACATGGATGACAAATAAGCATACGAAAAACTGTTCAATATCATAAGTCATTAGGGAAATGTAAATTGAAAACTTAATGAGATAACACTTCACATCTATTAGATTGGCTACAATTAAAATAAAAGGTTAAAATACCAAATACTGGTGTGAAGGCAGAGAATCAGAACTCTCATACTTTGCTGGCGGGATTGGAAAATGGTATAGCCACTTTGAAAAATAGTTTGGCAGTTTCTTATAAAGCTCAACATCCACTTACCATATGACCCAGCAAATACTCTAGGTATTTACCCAAGAGAAATAAAACCAATGTTTAAACAAAAATCTGGATGTGAATGTTTGCAGAGTCTTTTTTCCTAAATGCCCCAAATGGGAAACAACACAACTATCTATGAATTGGTGAATGGATGAACAAACTATGGCATGTCCACCCAACAGAATACTACTTCGCATAAGAATGAACAAACTATTGATACATGCAACAATCTATAAAAACGCAAATGCATTGCTAAGTGAAAGACAAGATTCAAATAGCTGAAAGCTTTGTGATTCCCTTCACAGGACATTCTGGAAAAGGAAAAATTAGAGACAGAAAACAGATCAATGGTTGCCAGGGTTTGGGGCTGGGAGAGAGGATTGCTTTCAGAGGAACAGCAGGAGTATTCTAGATCCTGACTGTGGTGGAATAGTTGTAAAACTGTTTGTCCAAATTTCTAAAACTATAAACTAAAAAGGGTGATTTTACAGCATGTAAATTTGATCTCAATAAACCTGACTTTAAATAAAGTAAATAAATAAGTATTTAGAAATGATGGTACCCTGTTGGGCCTGCCCTGCATTCTCTAGTGTACTGAGAATGCCAGGAACAGGTGGAAGGGCTTTGGGTCTGCTGATCTGGAGAAAGCTAACTTTAAGTCTAAGCATTCCTCTTAGAACAGCTCTCTCTCCCCTTCTCTTTCCTCTTTTCTGCTCCCTCCTAACTGGTCTTCAGCCTCAGCTCTGCAGAACAACTCCAATTTTACTCCAGTTTTACTCCTGGGCTGCCTGTCCTCCCTTGAAGGGGACCACAAGGCATATCCCTTGATGTAATACAGCACAGTGGGTAAGAGCAGTGGGTTGAGACTGCTGCGTTCATGCCTGCCTCTGTTTCTCATTACCCATGTCACCACAGGCCCGCTAATAAAACTCTCATGCCTCAGTTTTGCCATTTATAAAATGGGAATACTAATGGTCTCTACCTCAAATGGTAGATATGAGAATTAAAAGAGTTTAACAATGAAAAGCTGTTAATTTTACCTGGCACATAGCAATCACTCAATAAAAGAGTTTGCATTACCATTTGTTGGTGAGAGTCAGGGTCCATTCTGTTCAGCACTGAAGGCTTTGGACAGGAAACTGGATGTCAGCAGCAGTGCTTGAAAGGCAGTTAAGAGAGGGGGACTACTTGGACAGTGCATCCTGTCTGATATCTCTCACAGCACATGTGAGACAAAGTGTGACATTCACATCACCTCCCGACCCTTAAATGCACCTCTCCATGGGCATCCATTTCCAAGAAGAGTAGCAAAAGAGTAGATGCTGGGAGGACTTTTGGGGGTGAGGGATCCCCTTTCTCTAAGACCCACTGTGGCCCCAATGTAAGTACTCTCCCTTTCTCATACCCACTTGGCCTCTTGAGAAATTGAAGATCCAAGTTAAAGTGAACATTATTCAGTTCAAGACCAAGCTCAGAGTTCCTGGAGATGTTACAAAGTCCCTCTGGAGTAGGATGTCTCTGTGTCAAAAATGAAAAAACAACAGCAATAGCAGAAAAATAACAACAAACAAGGCAAACCACGGTCCCCTGACCTCTACAGCAACATCAGGGGAAACCCATTCCTGAACCAGTGAAGGCCTTGAGTCAGGTCAAGTGCCCCCATGCTCCCCGCTGATATCAGCGCCACTGCATTCTGCATCATCCATGTCCACCATGCAACCCTGAAAAACTGTTAATGTGTTCTGGCCCTCAATTACTGCTTTTCCCATTTTAATCTACTTCATTCTACCATGCTTCTTATTTAAATGTTTAATATTACTGGAACTCCAGTGTTTGTTCTAATTTGGTTTCAGTCAATATTTTCTTTGGAAATCACTGTTCCCACCGATTCTCTAGTTCTTTTTCTTCTGCAGGCCACATTCTTGGGCAACGTGCACTCAGCCTTCAGGACCTGTCTGGGGAAGTGGTTAATGTGACCTACATAGAACTTGACCTTGATCTTTCTCCATCCGCCTTTTCCAAAGCAGGCCTAGTGTCATACACATGTCAACCCCACATCCTCTTTCAGCTACTGCTCCATTCTTTTCTTTAACTCCAATGGTGTGTTACTTTGAAAGCTACTGAAATGCAAAATACCTTCACTCAAGAAAGGTTGGTGAAGTTTGGGACTTCGCCCTCTTGGCTGGGAGTGCACATGGTAATGTCTGCTAGCTTTCCTTCCCAGCTTCTTGTTTCATGAAGCTCCCCTGGGGGCGTTTTTCTTCTTCATCTCCAAAGGTCTCTGGCTGTGTGGACTCTGTTGGCTCTGATTGCTCTGTTGATTCTAAAGCTTTTTCCAAAATGGTTCTCTCTTAAAAAGGCTCCATTAAGCAACCCCACCTTAAATGGATAGAGTCACATCTCCATGGAAACAATCCAATCAAAATTTACCATCCACAATTGGGTGGGTCATATCTCCATGAAAATGATAAAAAAGACCCCACCCAGCAATATTGAATGAGGATTAAAGGAAATGGCTTTTGTGGGGTACATAATAGTTTCAAACCAGCACAAATGGCAAACTTTTGAAAGGAGTAGATTTACGGGTTGCCTGTGATTTCTCATTTTCCATTCACTATTAAGCCTGCACCAGTTGACTTTCTGTAATCATCTCTCACTTTAGTCCAGGTCACCAGTGACCTCTGTATTGTCAAATCTACTGGATACTTTCCTAACTTCATTTTTCTTAATTTCTTTTGCACTATTTAGCACTGTCGATGACCCCGCTCATCCTTAAAACTTTCTTCTCTTGGCCCCTTTGGATGCCACACCTAATTTTTTTTGTATGCTGTATGGTGGGGGTCACATTTCATTCTTTTTCCATGTTACTATGCTATTATTGCAGCACACTTTGTTGAATTCTTTTTGTGGGTGGGGGGAGTGTATGGGCTGGAAATCAAACCCAGTTCTCCCACATGGCAGGTGAGAATTCTACCACTGAACTACCCTTGCACCCCCCTAATTTGTTCTTTTACATTTGACCACCCAATCTTAGCCACCTTTGCTGACACATCTCCCCAAGTTCTAACCTCTGGTGCCTTGAGGAGAATAGCTATGGCCACTTCTCTTCTCTTTCTCCCCATGTAATCTCATCTGTGTTCATGGCTTTTACTGCCATCTGCATTCTGACAATTTCTGAATGTATACCTTCAATGTAAATCTTTCCTTAGAGCTTCAATCTTTTATATTTACTTGTCTACTTAACATCTCTGTTTGGATATGTGAGTGCTATTAATTTCAACACAGAATTCTTGATAATCCCCTCAACCAGTTCCTCCTCTAGTCTATCCCATCTCAGCAAATAGGAAAACTACTTATCTAGTTGCTCAAGCCAGAAACCTGAAAGACTTCTGGATTGCTGTCTTGTCTTATCCCGTAGACAAAATCCTTGCACAAATCCTGGCCATTTTACTTCCAAAATATATATTGAATACACCCACTGCTTTCCATCTCCATGTCACTATCATCATTTGCCAAGGCTATTGCAATAGGCTCCCAACTAGTCTTCCAACTTTCTTTATTAATGCTATCAAATCCATCCCTCACATTTGAAGGATTCTTTGGAAACATCAATGGTATCTCCTATTGCCTATGTGAAAATACAGCTGTGGTGCATGAGGACCTACACAGTCTGGCTCTGACCCACTTCTGACCTCATTCTGCCCTGCTTTCTCCTTGCTCATTGTACTCCAGCCATATAGACGTCTTTCCATCTCTCTAACATACCCAGCCCTTTCTTATGGACTCTGTACTTACAGATGTCTCTGCCTAGAATTTGCTTTCTTGACCCTTCATGGACTGATTCTTCTTAATTCAGGTCTCAGCTGACATGTCACCTATTCAGAAAGGTCTTTTCTAACCATTTTATCCAGATAAGGTAACATTAACTCCTGTTTGTCTCCATATCTACACCCAATATGTTTCCTTAATAACAATGCTCATTTTCAAACTCATTTATTTGTTTATTTGCTTATTTATTTTATGAGGGAAGATCCTTTCTTTAAATTGCTGAACCCTCAGGGCCTAACACAATGGTAGCTTATGGTAGATTCTTGATAATATGTGTTGGATATGGAATGGATGAATGAGTGTTTTCAAAAATAGCAGCCTTACCATAGTAAAAGTATGATCATGCTTCTGTGATAATAGCATTAAGATTAAAACTCGAGAAGACATGTCAGCAATGGCGACTGAGCTAAATATTTCAGAAAAAGTTAAGTAAAACCGAATTAGCTATCTAACTTCAGAGTTTGGGAGGCTGATTTTGAGCCCCAATTCCCTCTAATGATCCCTCCAGGCAGTCTGTGTTCTGTGTGCAATTTATGTTACAATATTAGAGTTAGCAGGCAGATATGCAAATGGTACCAAATGAATAAAACAAGGTTGATTTACTCTATTGCTAATATCAAGAATAATAAAGAAAAAAAACCAATGAATCTAAAAATATTTTTGAGCACTTAGTGCCAGATTCTGTACTGTCTATATAGCTGGGGCGATATCAGTAAATAACAACCCCAATCTCTACTCTCACAGATCTTACAATGCAGCTTATATTTGCAAAATATTTAACTGATTGCCGGAAAAGCCTCCGTTTGATAATCCCAAGTGATGTCAGTAAGAGGGTAGGACTAGAAGCCAGGAGACTTGGATTTGAATCTATCACTTCACAGGTCTGGGGCCCTGATCAGTTGCTTCAGTTCTCCAAATGTCATCTTTCCATCTGTAAAATACGGATACCATTAGTTCCCTCATAAAGTTAACGGTATTTAAGAGGGAGCATTCCCGGAAGTTCATAACTGAGCGCTCAGCAGACAGAGACCCGGCGCTCATAAACGCCAGAGGAAGTTTTGCAGTGGGTCCCAGTGTTGCCCTTGGCGGTGAGAGCAACCGCAATGGTCGCCAGTCTCTTGGCTCGTCTCTTGCCGAACGCACCGTGCCCCTCGGGGCCGGGCGCCCAGGACGCTAACTCCTCCCCTAGGGCTCGGGTCACCCGAGCCGACCCCTCTCATTAGTGGTGTATTATTGCTATTTCCCACTTTGCCCAGCCCATTGTCGGCAGGTGACTCCGCAGCCTTCCCCCGCAGGGCCTCCCGCTTCCGGGCCACGCAGAGAGCTGGAGAGAGTGATTAATAAACACCAGCGCGCCAAGCCTCCCGAGGACGGAAGCTGCCACCTCCGCATGAATATGCATGAACCTCTGGGACAGACTTGAAGCCTAGGGGGAGGGGTGGGGGTGGAGCGGACAAGGGGGGCTGGCCGGGAGCTGAGAGCAGCAGGCGGGCTGGTCACGGGGGACGCCAGGGCCCGCCACCCTTCCCCTGCTCCCCACTGGCTGGAGCGGAGCGCGGCTTTGGTCCGCGGTGCCCTCAGCCTCGCCGGCACCGGAGAGCACTGGCTGGCAGATGTGAACATAAATACATCCCCCTCTCGCCTCACTTCAGCGCCCTGAGGAGCTATTAGAGACTGGAAATGCCCATTTTAGTAAAAGGGGAGACAGGATTGGGGAGGAAGAGGCCCGTGTTTGGTTATCTGGGCGCATCGTGGACGCCTGAAGCTCCTTCCTCTCTGTGGCACCCTGGGGAGCGGGTGGAGGCAAGCTGGGTGTTTGGAGGTGCAGGAGCCACACCTTCAGATCTGGCCCTTGTCCCTTCCTGAATCCCCCTTATGGTCCCAGCCTCACTTAGGGGCAACGCAGACATCCAGACACCATTGTAGAGTACGCTGTGATTCCAGGGAACCCTGCTCTGCCCCTGCCCCTCGACCCCCAAACACACCCACTAAGGAGGGGGGCAGGGACCTGAAGTCACAATTGTTTTCTATCCCAACTGGGAACCTGCTGGCCCAGTATATGGCTAGATAAATGTTTAATTAATTTGAGTGAATAAATTCTAGGCTAGATGCTTAGTAAATATTTGGTGACTGATGATTGATTGAATCCAGGCACTTTAATCCCCTGAAAAAGAGCATACTCTCAGACAGGAACCTCTGAGTGGGGACCAGCAGGGCTACACATGTAAACACGTCTGATCCTGACTTAGGTTTGGTTTAGACGTGGGAAGGGGACGTACACTAAGCTGCCCTGTGGAGACGCGGGGCCCCAGCATCTGTTCCAAGTGCTGCAGGCCTGCCCCAGGCTTCCTGGTATCCCCCGGCGGAGTCCTGAGCCACAGGTGGGGAGTGAGGGCCTGCTCTCTACATTGTTCTATGTGCAGGGGATGGAGAACAAGTTGGAGAACAGTTCTGCCCTCATGGCCTTTTCAATCCAGTGGGGAGGTCAGAAAATAAAGAGGGAAATAAGCAGGACAATGTTAGATAAACCCCTAAACTTGTGTCTTCCCCAATGCAGACAGAATTTTCTCCCCAGTTCCCAAGAGCATTTAAAATAGTAAAGTAGAACTAATAATCTGGCTTCTTACACATCCATGGCCAAATTTAATCTCCGCATCCTTACCTTCCTGCCCTGTATCTGAACGCCAGGAGAGGAAGAGTCTGCCTGCCCAGGGAAGGAGGGCAGAGTCCCGGTTTACAGTTGTTTTGTAGCTGAGGTGGCTTTTCATTGAGCTACTTTTGGAGGCCGTTGAAGCATTTTGAAAAGGCAGGTGTGGTGTGGGGCCTGAAGTGTATATCCTTTTCCTTCTGTGTGTAAGTGCCGGCTCACTTGGCAGGGCCTGCTTCATGGATGGGCCACGTGAACCATCACACCGGATTGGGTGCCTGGAAGAGCCCCACACTTGGTTTAATGCTCTATCATCATCTTGAAAGTGTTAATCATTTTGAACAAGGGGCCCTGCATTGACATTTTGCCCTAGACCATGGAGGTGGTCCTGTCTTTCAGAGATGTTTGGAGACTGGCTTTAGGACCCTCCCTTTCCTTCTCGAGAAGGTGAGGCCTGTGCTTGCTCTAAAGATTCCCACAGGCCTGATGCCCCAACAGTGAGTCCCTGAGGGCCCTCCTGAACTAAGGTTCCATTAGATAAAGAGATCAAGTTCTTGAGAAGAGGCTGCCCAAGGAAAAGGCAAGTGGGGTCCAACTGTAAACCCATCCTGGCCAGGGATGCTGGCATGATATCGGAATCTCTCCATGTCATCTGAGACATGGGAGCAGTTTAGTGGGCCAGAATTCCAGTCTTTTTAGCTGTGCAATAAGATGAAAAAAACAATCAAATGGACAAACAAGTACAAACCTTCTGTCTACCACCCTTCAGCCTTGATGCTGAATGCCAGCCTCTGGGAAACAAAACAGATCGAGACTGAAAAAGGGAAGGCAGGGAATGATAGCCTGACATTTTAGACCCTTCCATCTGATTGGATTCTTCCAAAAGTTAGGAAACAGGCTCCCTTAGGAGAGGCAAATCAGTCAGGATGTGCTTGGTATGCTGTAGTAACAAGTGATTCCCACAACTCAGTGCCTTAACATAATCAAAGATCATTCTTGTTCACATTTGGTGTCCACCAAGGTTGAGCTGGGGGCCTCTGCTCTTCCTGGCCCTTCAGACCCTTCAAGGACCCAGGCTAATAGAAGCTTCATCTCAGCATATGTTCACACCATCACTGCAGCAGAAGAGGACATCACAAGTTGTACCCTGGCTTTTAGAACTTCCACCCAGAAGTATCACATGCCATGTCTCACATTTCATTGGCCATAACCAACTCATGTGGTAATCACCAACTTTAAGAGGGGTAAAATTTGTACATGTAGAAAGAAAAAGAACTAGAAGTAATTTCTAAGTAAAACCAATGTTTTACTTACAATGACTATGACATGTGTCAAGGTTGAAGATTCATTTTCCCCACCATGCCTGTATCATGGAAAATATGTCAAAGGCCAGGATGCCACCACTCATGAGCTGGGTGATGTCTTTCCCTTTCTGTCCCTATAAAATGGGGCTTATACCTTTTCTGCCACCTTCAGAGATTAAGAGAGGACCAAGTGAAATGGCAGGTGCAAAATAATCGATAACATTTATTGAATACCAACAAGTGCCAGCACTGTCCTGGCATGCTGCTCCTAGCAACAGTGCTCTAACCATGCTTCGGTGTTTCACAGGGAGGTTATATAACCAAGATCACTCAGGAGGAGCCAGGAGTTAACCCATCAAGTCTGGTCCAAAGCCTGCTCCTAAAACTCCGTGCTGTACAGAAGCATAATATACGTGATGAAAGACATCATAACAAAGCATTTCCAAATACGGTCCTTTCTGAGTATCTACCAGTGGGGAGACCCCTTCTATTTGTGGCTTCACTTGAGTTGTCTGAAGACTCCGGGAGGAAATGGAAACATCACCACTTTTTCCTGGACCCTCACACTAAGAAACAAATATCTGGGTTTTCATTGGCCCTGGTATGATCTCCTCAATCTGTTGTAAGTGCAGAGGCCAAGACGAAGCTGCCTGGGCACTGAAACCTCCCCCATGCCAAGGAAGAGAGAATGTCTTTCCACTTGAGCTTTCCCTCCACTCCAATCAGCTTCTCATCTGACTTGGAAAATAACAACCAAGGATACAGTCTCCTTCCTCCCTCCTTGCTTCCCCCAGCTTTCCACCCCATGACATTTATGAACTGTGTATTTCCCATCTCTGGTGCTGCGTTCCATAAAATAGCATCTGTCATTGCCAGCAGCCCTCAGAGGGCCCGGCGCTTGGTGGTTCATTCTGCCACTCAAACTTAGCTCCAGAAGGGGAGGGTGCCTGAAAAGATGCCTACCCAAGGCTCTAAGGAACAGTCTCAAGGGCAAGCGGGGTAGGCCTGGGGTGGGCAACACCCCAACTCTTTGTTCTGCAGATGCTCTGGAAAGTCTAAATCTTTGACTTGGTGCAGTAGACTTGTTCTTCTAACAGTTTCATGCTCTTCTAGCTGGGTCATAAGCTCCTCCAAGGCAGATTCATCTTGCACTCCTTCTGCCAGCCCACTGTGCCCAGCTCAGTCACCACTGAGCTCAGTTATCACGTGTGCAATTACCATTCTTGGATTTAGGAAATGATGAGGGTGAGAGATAGGGACACATAAAGGCATAAGCTAAATTTTATAGCCTCAGCCCGTAACTCCCAGATAAACTCCTCCTGTCCACACTCTAAAGATCATGGACAAAATGAGAATTACCCTTTGTGGCAGGATTTAAAGGCCACCAGCAGCTCCACCTCCTCTTAAAAGATCCCCCCTTAACCTGGTGTAAGCAGCCTAAAATTTAATAACTGTGGTCACCTGGAAGCACTTCCTTGGGTGCTTTTTCAAAATGTAACTATGCCTGCTTCACAGCCCCCAACTCAGTGGGGATAAAGTACTCAGTTATCTCTACCTCTGTCAGGATGGCCTGGCCCAGGCAGTATGAGAACTCAAGAAATAGGAAGGCAGTGGTTGGGCAAAGTTCAAAGCTGGAGAAAGGAAAGGTAAAGAGAAATGGGCAGAGAAAGGCCATGCACTCAACAATTTAGGATGGCAAAGGCCTTCCTTCCACCATCCCCAGGGCATTGCAGGACTGCCTGGTAGAGACATCTTGCAAGGTGCAGAGAATGAGCCTAGCAAACATTAGCAGGCTTGGCGACTTTGGCAGTATCTAGTTTAATTCATGCACTTAAATAGGAGAAAACTGAGGGGAACTAAATTGTTGCTCTTGGCAGACCAGCCCCTAATGTGACTGTGTGGACCAGTGGACTTGGAGCTGCCTCCAAAATCTCCCAGAATGTATAATGGCAAGATGAAGAGTGAGGCAAAGATCAGGGCTCAGCAGCTCCTTCTGCTGCTTCAGGCATCTGTCATCAGGCAGACTCTTCCCAAGCACCAGGAGAAGGCCATGGCCTCACCTTGGTCCCGCTATCTGGGGCCTCCTTGGGGCTACAGAGGCAGAAGCCCATGGGCTGGAATCCCATGTTCCAGCTGCTGGGCAGACCCTCTGAGGGGTTGTGGGGGCAGGAGCAGGGAGCAGTTGATGGCTGACCAGCCTGCAGCCACTGATTTCATGAAGTCTGGCAGCCTGTGTGAACAAGCGTGAGAGCTGGGCTCAGATCAGGAGGGGATTTCAGGGCTCCATTTAACCTAATTGGGCCAGCAAACCACGGTACAAAGAGCCAGGCACACCGCCCGTTTTGTTCTACCATTACTTTGAAGTCTTGCCTCATCGAGTTTTTAAACATGAAATGCAGGCATTTGGTTGTTCATATTTAATGTGTAACATGGGAGATCAAAAAGCAGATAGAGATGGAAAACATCACTAATGTCAATAATTAAGGATTACTCTGAGAGCCAGGGAGCTGGCAGTCTCCTCTCTCCATCCAGTTCCCTCCCAACCCCTGATTCTCCAGCCCTTTCTTTCATCTTCTCTCCAGCCTCCTCTACCCTTCCCTGTATCCTCCATCCATCTCCTCTCTCATTCCTCCTTCCCACTTGTTTCTCTCTTCTCCTCACTCCCCTTCCAGCTTTGCCTTCCTCTCCTATGATAATCATCATTGTCCAACTATCTCCTGATATCTTTCCCAAACTGAAGACTCCCCTACCTCCCAGGAAATTGCCTCCTCTCTCTTTCTCTCCCTTGTCCTGTATTCCCTTTTTCTCTTCTTCCCTCCCTTTATTTCTGCCATCTCCTCCCTCGCTCCTCTTCTCTCTCCCCTCAGCTTGTTTCTCACCCTCTCTCTCTGTGCGCTGCTACTAGAGTAGCCATGACAACCAGCCTCCATGGCACTTCCAGCCCAGGCTGCAAAGCATCTTTTCCAGCAGGGACTCTGATGCTCCCTGACTCAGCCCAGACAGAGAGTCAGCTTTGCGAGGCCAAGAGAAGAGAAGATCCTGTAGCCCATCACAGGAAGGGAAGAGCCAAGAGGATGGAAAGCAGCATGGGAGAGAACGAAAGAGGAGACAGGGAGGCTGGAACTGTCATCTGCTCCTCTCTCTGGTGGGGATAAGGGCTGCAACTAGCAAGAATAGGGATTAGAAGGCTGTGGGGAGATGGGGAGTGAGGTGGGGAGGCAATCTTCTCTTCTTCCATCCGGGGCTCAGCTGATAGAGCTGTTTCTTTCAGGTCCGGAGAGAGAAAAGTGGATGTGGCTGCTAGAGTAATGCGTTGTTGGAAGATTTCTGTTTCAGCAATCTGGAGTGAAATAAACACAACTCCAAACTCCTTTGCCTGATGCTTAAGATTCCTCCCACTCTTATATTCTATCTTGATTGGAAAGATATTTCCTGGCCACATGTGCATTGAGCATCTACTTCATGTGTAGTACAGAGCAGGAGGCAATCAGAGGCAAAGAATGAAACCAAAAATAAATAAATAAATAAAATCACACCCTCTGTCTAAAGCACCAGGTAACCATACATTAAACAGTTAAAACTAAAATAGGTAAAGATGTAAAGACACTCGGCACAATCCGTTTCCTCATAAACTATGAAAATAGTTTGAAGGAAGGAAAGATCACTTGCTGGCTTGGCCACTCTGAAAGGCTTTAGGGAGTGGGCTTTGAACTTGTTCTGGAAGGCTGAGTAGGGTCTGAGCAGGCAGACAACTTTGGGGAGGGTGGCCCCTGCAGAATGGAACAATCACTCAACCACACCATGAAAGGATTTAAGTGCTGAGCTAATTAATTTATACTTTATCTTGCAGGATACAGGGAAGACATCAAAGACAGATCACCAACCACTTACCTATATAAAAAGTACACGACATGTGAAATTCATTTTATAAAATGTGAGGGTCACTGAAAGACGTTAATGGAAATACTATAACCAAGCCGAGAAGAGGGTTCTGGAATGTGGCTGAGGGGCATGTGGCCAACTGACACCCCAGGGGTTGGTACCTAGTACTCTGCTTATTTCATTTCCCAACCCTGACCCACCTTCTCAGTCACTCACCCACAGGCCTGGCCATGACAAGACCAGATTGGCCACTACCATATCATCTCCCCGCACTGTGCTTGATGCTAGATTGAAGAGATGGGAATTTACTTGAAAAGTGGGTTTTCCTTTTCAGAAGGCCTCAGATAGAAAAATGAGGAGGTGAACTTGAAAGCTTGAACCATGTAAAAGGCCTATAGTATCTGGCTTGTGGAGAATATAATCAGAATAGCTTACATAAATTTTAACTTCAAGGCAGAAGGAGATGGAACAAGATCAAGCTAGCCTCCGTGAGCAGCTGGGTGATCTAGGACAAAGAAAGGGTAACCAGGCAGCAGTGGCTGAATGTGGCCCTGCCACCTGCCAACACTGGGATCTTAAAGCCTCAGTTAACCAACTGAGGCCTCCATTTCCACATCTACAAAATGGGCACAATCACACAAAGCCTATTCATCTCATAGGATTGCTATGGGGATCTGAAGATAAGAGACACAAATACCCTCCAAATGGTTAAAAGTGATGGTGGTAGCAGTGGCAATGTGACTCTTGGACTGGGCACATCACGGTCAGAGCTCTGCCTGGAACCCCTCCCCCCCCCCCCATCATGGTGTAAACTACAGATGTGACCTACTCAGGCTTCAATTTCCTCAACTGTCAAATGAAAAGTTTGGACCAAAAATCAGTTTATCTCTAAAATGTGGGGCACTGGAGATGATTTTAGGTGGGGCATTGATATAGCATTAAGTTACATTTAATCCCAAGTAAGAAACTTACCTCCTTTTCAATTATCTTTTAATTCTTCAAGTCTCATCTTGGTCTTAATTTTGAGTTAACACCCCTCTAATATCTGCTAATTTACCTTTCAGATAAAGAGAAAGTAGGCCTTAGGCTCAGATCCTTGGCAAGCAGCAGTACCTAGTCAGAATTTAATAACGCTGCTGAGTTTTCACTGTATTTCTTTTTTGCATTCTATTTCTGGGAAGCGATATTGGTTTTCCATTTGCAGTAATGGCATATTTTTTTTCCCATACATGTTTTAGTAAAAATGTGCATGGTATTAAAGGAAAATATTGGGTCAATAATAGTACAGAGATTGTTCAGATATGGCAAAAAATCATAGAGGCAGTAGGAGAATGACGCTATCTAATGCCTAGGATTCCTTCCATAGATAGCGTACTCTGATATTCTCACTCCACCTTTGATAGGAGCTCAGGTCCCTTCAGGTCTTGTCTCTACAATGGGAGTTGGTGAAACACAGATGATTTAACATATTTACCACAAGGACAACAGTGGTAACCCAAGGAGGGTCTTAAAAAGTTTCCTAAGCATGGTCATCTATGATCACTCATGTAATATCACAATAGTTTACAAACGAGGAAAATGAGACCTCTTACATTTGCATGATTTATCCAGAATTACTGTCCATGGAATCATATTTCTCCAAAGCCCTGATTCTTTCAATAATTCCTTACTATTTCTATACCCCAGTAGATTGCATTAGGTTATATATAATGAATGGAGATGCCAGAAGACCCTGCTGAACCTGCAAACAATAATGGATCTTCTGAGAGATAGAAATATCTTCATTTCAGAAATGAAAATTTGACTCCTTCATATTTAGTTGCATAGCAGCTATCAACCATCCCTACCTCGATATGATGAAAAGAGGAAAACTCTCAGCCTTCTGACCATTTAGTCTCTCAATGGGAATAGCAGCCCAAGCAGAGTCATAGATGGCATCTTCCATTGATATCAGGGCCATTTCCATTTTAGGGGACTTCTTTCTTGGCCAAAAATTCCAATGCTCTTTTCAATGTACCAATCTTTCCATAATCCAAATGAAAATACAATGAGATGAAAATCTATTCACTCATTTAACAAACACTCTACATACACTAGGTGCAAGAGTCTAAGGCATGCCATGAAGAGAAAAATGAATTATTTTGAATATTCTTTTGAATATGAATGATATATTATGACACTGGGTAAGTTACTTAACTTCCCTGTGTCTCAGTTTCATCTATAGAAATGGGTCAATTGTAATGATTAAGAAGTTAATATGTGTAGAGTGCTTAGAATGCTACCTAATATATGCTAGTATTAGATTAGTGAAAACAATTATTGTGATTAGATAGAGATTTGATTAGCCCCATTTTACAGGAAGGGATACTGAGATTCTAACAGTGAAGTAGCAACTTTTATCTGCTCTTTCCATTATGTAAAACAAGAAGCCTATAGAGGAGTCATTAACTTCAATCCAGGGAAGAAGATGAAGAGCGTTTAGAACCTAGAAAGATTTTTTTTCTAAGTAGGAACAACATAATGAGATTCACCAGAGGAGAGGAAAGATTGAGATGGAAGGGGCTGATAGATTTGATGGGCTAGAATGTAAGATCCTGTGAATAACATTCACTATGGAAGACCTAAAATGCCGAAAGCCAGGGCAAGTGGTTAAACGCTTTTGATCAGAATGGTAGTATCAGAAATAGCAGCAGTGTGAAAAGTGATTAAAAGCAGGAATATTAGAAACTAAAAAGTTGTTAAGACACTGAAATAGACCTAGTAAGAGGTTTTGGTATAGTAAGTGGCAGTAAAAACAGATAGAATTAATTTATATACTTATATTTTCAAAAAAATGTACTGGGCACTAAGGATTAGCATCTAGTGAGCAAGACACAATCCATGTCTGCAAGGAGACATATAGGAAAATAAAATCTATCATAATAATATCATGGGATAAATGTGATATGGGAGCAGAAACTAATCTAGAATTGAGGGGCGCCAAAAAACTTTGTGAAGGAAATGAGGATACCTGAGGGATAGTAAGAAGTAGCCAGAGGAAACATGTCGGCAGATTCCAAGCCAATGGACAGCATGTGCAAAGTTCCTGAGGTATTTATTAACTTATCATGGCTCCTTCAAGAACAAGAGTAAGTTGATGGGAGTTGGATAGAGACAGAGATAGGATGAGAGAAGTGGCAGGAGCTAGATCATCTGGGGCCTTTTAATTAGCATTAATGTATTTCTATTTCTCATAGAGATCATGTGGGAGTCATTGAAGGGTTTTAGATAGAAAAATCATAAGATCAGCTTCATTATTTAGAAAGACCACTGCAGGTACTGTGTGGACAACTGATTGGAGGAGGCAAGAAAGATTGCAGGGAAATTAGGCAGGAGCCTAGAGCTGTGGGTCTGGTTAGAGAATTTAGTGACTTTTAGGGGAAATAGAAAAAGGAGGAT
The DNA here is from genome assembly GCA_004026745.1 of Myrmecophaga tridactyla. Lineage (NCBI taxonomy): Eukaryota > Metazoa > Chordata > Mammalia > Pilosa > Myrmecophagidae > Myrmecophaga > Myrmecophaga tridactyla. The sequence continues at coordinate 32,328 of PVIY010006641.1, read as the reverse complement.
TTAAAGTAAGTTTAGAAAGTGGAACCAAGGGAGGAGGAAGGTTAAGTCAAAGCAGTGGGCAGATGGCACTGCCCCATCAGAACAGTAAGCTCAGGCAGGAATAGTTGGGGGAGAAAGCGGATTTGAATTTAGATCATCCTCATAGAGGGGCATCCTAGAGGAACAGTTGGCAAAGTTGACGCAAGTTCAGAAAGCACGCAATTGCTTTGTGTGTCTTATACATGGAAGCAGATATGGGGAGGAACCACACCTTGGTGAGAGTGACTAAAGAGTGAGGAAAAATAAGAAAGGGGGTGTTTTCTCTAAGTGATAAGGAAGATGATCCAGAGAGGGAAACCAGGGTGGGCCACGGTGGCTCAGCAGGTAAGAATGCTTGCCTGCCATGCCCAAGGACCCGGGTTCGATTCCCGGTGCCTGCCCATGTTAAAAAACAAAAACAAAAACAGAGAGGGAAACTGAAGTCCAGGGAAGAGGTTTTTCACGCAGGTAGACATGGCACCAGAGCTGTATGCCTCTCAGAGGAGTACCCAAGAGCCCTGAGCCAAGCTCCCTGGGTTTGGAAAATATTCCACTTACTCCCACATGCCAAGCAGCCTGCTGCCAGTGACTTTCCAACTAGCCATTATTTCCCCACCAGGTTCCATACATCTTCAGCTACTCAGGATTTTCTAGGCCCAACACTCATCCTCACAGCTTCCTGAAAGTCTTCTAGATCAAGCCAACTCCTCTTTCTTGAGGCTACCAGGGGGACTTCTGTACTAATTTGCTAATTTGCACTTCTACATATTTCATACTTGTGATTCTAATTCAGCCCCAATAAATAGATTACTGGCTCCTCCAGGAGACAAGGATTATGCCTTTTAAGCCATAAGAGCTCACGGCCCTCTCTCAGACCACTGTCACAGCCCTCATGACCCTGCAGGGCATCTGATTTTGGAGAGGTCCCACTAGCTGACCAATAGCCTTGCTAAGCTCCTGTCTCCCCTGGCTCCTTCTCTAGGCTGACTTCTCTCGGCTGTTGCCAGATGAGTTACATATTTACAGGTAGTATATTTACAGGTGCTCCTTTGCCCAAATTCCTTTCTAGCATCAGCCTTGTCAAAAGAGTACCTCTAACCACCTAAGATGGCTTGTAACAGCCCTTCAACATCTGACCTGAATCTTTTTCTCCAGATTTTTTCATTCACCATTATTTCAACAAATATTTACAGAGCAACAGACAGTGAAGACAGAGTGGGGATCGCACTCTGGTTGGGGGCGGGTGGGGGGGGATAAATGAATAAATATAGCCTGGAGTTTCAAGTAGTAAATGGTAAGACTAAAGAAGTTACTAGGACAAAATAAGAGACTAGAGAGTGAGTAGATTTACTTCATTAAAAGGTGAAGTGAGGGTGAGAACTATGTGAACAGCTGAGCAGGGGTCCTCGGGTAGAAGGAATAGCATTAGTAAAGGGCTTGGGATGTGGTAGATACCTCCTCCATTTGGAGAGGCTGGAAAGCTTAAAAAGAACTACTTTTCCCAGTCTCCCTTGCAGCTGGGGTTCTAAATATAAATTAGGTCTTGCCAATGATCTATATTAAGATTTGGAAAGTAGAAGTAAGGCAGAGATCTTCTGCCTGTGGTTTCTGACTATTGCTTTGCTTAAGATGGTCATGATTCCCCTGAAGTGGCTCCACTGTTGGTTCTCAGCATCTCGCAGCCCATGCCAAGTCCAGTTCCTCCTCCTCCTGTTGTTTTTCAGGCCTAAAGGACTGATGATGTCCCACTTTGCTGCTTCCTGGTGCTTCACCACCCCTCATTGGTTGCCATAAACCTGCCCACACGTTTGTAAAATGTCTGTCATTAAACTCTCTTCAATTACTCTCTGGGGCATGCTGTTTCCTGAGTAGGAGTTAGCTGGAGGAAAGATGTGGATTGACGCAGAAGCAAATGTTGAGGAATATTCCAAGCTGAGGGGCCAGTACATGACTCAAAGAATGGTTTGAAGAACTGAGGGGAAAAGAGTATGGCTAGGGTACATGGAGCAAGAGAACAAGAGAAGTGAGTGGCATCTAGTGTGGCAGGCAGAGGCCAGTCCTGCAGGGAAAGGGAGGCCATGTAGACAGTGAGTGACCTGGCTAAGCCAAAAACCAGGCATCTGATTCTGGATGCAGTGCTATTTACAACTCCAACCCCTGTATCCCATTGTGACCTCCAGTTCCTGTACTCTGAGTGCTTCTTTCCATATTCTTCCCTCCCTACCCCACCCATTTTTATTCTCTGCCCATTTTTCCCAGAAATCCCAAAGTAATGAATGGGTTTCCTTCCACATTGCTACTACCCTGATCTGCCTCTGTAATGTCCCCTGGAAGGTGCCAGGCAATGTGGTGATAAACTCCACAACGCCACCAGGTGGGTGGTTTTAATTCCCTGGGATGTGATGTAATCACCTCTTCATATCCTCAGGGCATGGCTTTACCGCCAGGGCAGCCTAAGCTTCTTCTCAAAGCTCCTTGGCTTTTCCAATTGTGCCTGCTACCCACTGGTGCTGCTTGGAAGAGTCAATAGTGAAGCACGTCTCAGGTATCGTTTATTCCATTGCTCACTCGGGTATTAATGCACTTGGGTTTGATGACATATTTCCTCAGAATCTTAAGAGCTATCATCAAAACTCTTCTTGTGGCAGAAAAGGTTCCCAAGCTGCTCTTAAAAGCCTAAATCTCAGCATCATCTACAGACTAGTCAATGGAGTGTCAGTTACTTAGGTGAGAGTGATATATTCCCAGGATGAAATTCTCACTGATACTCTGCAAATCAATGAGTAGAGGGCCCCTAAGATCCTCTAACACTGTTGTTGCTGGTGTGCCTTCCCGCATGTGACCATTTTTGAAAATCTTTCTTTGGCTAAGTTGAAACCTCTTATTCATTTTTAACTTGATTTGAATTTTTTTTAAAGTCTAACATTGTGGAGTATAAATGAATACAGTATATTTCCTTTAGGTGTATAGAATCCCTCTCAAAGGAGATAAAACCTAATGGATGTCAAATAAACAATTTGGCAATCTGCTATAAAGAGCAGGTAGGATCCAGACTGGAGCTAAATGAGGGGCTGGCTCAGGAATTGTCAAAGTATTACCCAAGGACAGTAAGGGCCCTCTGTATGATCTTGATTATTCTATTCATCAACATTGCATTCCACTTTTACTTGTCAAATTCTACCCATCCCTCAAGACCAATTCAAAATCCTCTGCTCCCACAAAGATGGTTCTTTTCTCACTTCTTCTCCCTCATGACCTGCCATTGGATTTATTTTCTATCTCACTCATCAGGCTATGGACTACTAGAATAGTAAACTGATGGAACGTCAAAAGTGGAGAGGACCTCTCAACAACAGAAGTATTTTGAAAATTTATGGAAGTGTTTTTTGGTTGTTGTGATAATTGTAGAGCCCTACAAGTATATAGTGGGAAGAGAACACAGAAGTCCTGCAATGCCAAGAAAGAGCTGCACAAAAACGCACTATCTCAAAAGATGCTCAGCTTCACTAGCTATTAGGGAAATGCAAATCAAAACCACAATGAGATATCATCTCACAACCACTAGAATGGCTGCTATTAAGTGAACAGGAAACTACAAGTGTTGGAGAGGATGTGAGAAAATAGGAACACTTATTCACTGCTGGTGGGGACATAAAATGGTACAGCTCCTGTGGAAGACTGTTGGGCAGTTACTCAGGAAGCTAAGTACAGAGTTGCCTTACAACCTGGGAATCTTGCATCTTGGAATATACCCACAAGATCTGAAAGCAGGGACCCAAACAGACATCAGCCCACTAATGTTCACAACAGCATTATTCACAATTGCCAAAAGATGGAAATGACCCAAGTGTCATCAACAGATGAATGGATTTTTAAAAAATGTGTTACATACATACAATGGAATATTATTCATCAGTAAGAAGGAATGAAGTCCTGAAGCATACAACATGGATGAACCTTGGGGACATAATGTTAGGTGAAATAAGTCAGACACAAAAGGACAAATGTTGCATGATCTCACTGATATAAACTTGTTATGATGTGTACACTCATAGGTTTAAAATATAGAATATAGGTTACCAGGGTATAGAATGAGGCTAAAGAATGAAGAGCAGTTGCTTAATATATACAGAATGTTTAACTAAGATGAACTTAAACGTTTGGAAATGGATGGAGGTGATGGTTGTCCATTAATGTGAGAATGGTTAACAGGGCTGAATGGTGTGCGAATGTGATGGAAAGGGGAGGTTTAGAGTCATGTATGTCACCAGAAGGAAAGTTGAAAATTGAAACATGGGAATGTATAACACAGTGACTATTATGGTAGACAATGTCTGTGATTAATTGTACAAATATAATAAAGCTCTTTCATGAACCAGAACAAATGTATGAAACTATTACAAGGAGTTAATTATAGAGGGGTATATGGGAAAAATAGTACCTATTGCAAACTATGAACTATGGTTAATAGCAATAGTTTAATATTCTTTTATCGTCAATAACAAATGCACCATACCAATGCTAGGGGTCAATATTAGGAGACTGGGGGGTAATAAGGGGCATGGGAAGATTTGGGTTTTCTTTTTTACTATTATTTCTTTTTTGGAGAAATAAAACTGCTCTAAAATTGATCATGTTGATGTATGCACATCTATATGACAATACTATGAGCCAGCAACTTTATACTTTGGATGGTTTGTATGGAGTATGAATGTATCTCAATAAAACTGCAATATTTTAAAAAAGTACTATCTCATATTTTGTCCAACTTTTCAGCACCTCCACCCCCACCCCAGACAACCAGAGACTGGATGCATAACTTAACATATGGTGCACCTTACAGAGGAGACAGGCTTTCAGTGATGCTTCATCGTTACCCCATCCCATGTCACAACATCAGGCATTATTTTGACACTATATACATAAATATGGCTTAGCTCATTTGTGAGAATATTATACTTCCTCATTTTCTCTACTTCAACAGCCTATAATTTGAATTGGCATGTTGTACTTGCTTCAGTTAAAGCTGTTTCCCTCTTTCTCTTTTTATATACAAATAATATGTGTAGAATATATATGTGTGTATGTGTGTGTGTGTGCAGAATAGATAGATAGATAGATAGATAGATAGATAGATAGATAGATAGATAGATAGATATAAACATACACACATACTTCTGCTCTGTCATTTCATGTACTTACACAGAATGGCTTCTGAGCTCCCTTCTCTTAAATCCAAACAAGCAGGTGCAACTATCTGACAGTGTTAATATATCTTCCATAGCTATATCTGAAAATTTACATGTTGAAGTACATATTTATGTTTAAATATTTTCTATCTCTTCTTTATATTGTGCTTAGAATATTATCCTGACTTTTATTATGTGTACAGATATTATGATATTTGTAAATTTCACTTCAGTCTGGTAAATGAGGCATTATCATTATGACAAATTATCATAGAAGGGGATATTAAGTGTAAGTTTTAAAACCACTGTCCTATTATATCCCTTATTTTACAAAGGAAGAGAATGAATTACAGGAAGATTAAACGGCCTGATCAGCTAGTTACTGATTTGGAATTAAAACCCTAATCAGATATTTATTCCAGTTCTCTTATTTCATTCTCTAGTTTTAGGTGAATATTCAGTAATTTTTGTTTCTACAGTAGGATTATACTTTAGTATAGCAAAAGACCGGTAGTAACTTTTTATTATATATTTAATATAGTATTTTGGGTGGATTTAGGTTGCATATAAATGAGGGCAGGAATGCTAAGAGAAATATTTCAAGGTATACCTGGCTTTTAAAAGACCTCCAAAGGCTGGGAGAATGGCACCAGCGCTGATGCACCTAAAGCACAAAAAAGCAGGAGGTAGGATTTGACGGCAGAGAGAACTTACCAGTGACCCAAAAACCCGACATCTTGGTTGTAAAATGCAGAGATGCCTCCCACATATCTGAAAGCTCCTGATTCAGCTGTGAAAAAGAGGGAAATCTCTAGATTTTCACTAGTGTTGAGATTCGAGTTGCTGATGAAGGGAAAATGCTTATCCTGACCTCAAAATGTTTGAAGCCAATAGTAAACTAAATAAAAGTAAAACTCTAACAAAGCCCAGACCCATCTCAACTTAGTCTAACCCAGAGCAGGTCGACCTTCCCTCCAGTCTCATATTCTAACAGAAAAGGGGAATCCACCTGTTTTAGTTTGCTAGCTGCTGGAAAGCAATATACCAGAAATAGAATGGCTTTTAAAAAGGGGAATTTAATAAGTTGCAAGTTTACAGTTTTAGGGCTAAGAAAATGTTCCAATTAAAACAAGTCTAAAGAAATGTCCAATCAAAGGCATCCAGGAAAAGATACTTGGTTCAAGAAGGCTGATGAAGTTCAGGGTTTCTCTCTCAAGTGAGAAGGTACACGGCACACACAGTCAGGGTTTCTCTCTCATCTGGAAAGGCACATGGTGAACATGATGTCATCTGCTAGCTTTCTTTCTTGGTTTCCTGTTTCCTGAAGCTCCCCAGGAGGCATTTTCCTTCTTCATCTCCAAAGGTTGCTGGCTGGGGGACTCTCTGCTTCTCATGGCTACACTGTTCTGCTCTGCTGTCTCCAAATCTCTCACATTGTCCAAAATGTTTCCTCTTTTATAGGATTCCAGTAAACTAATCAAGACCCACCTGAATGAGTGGAGACACATCTCTACCTAATCCATCTTACAACCACTCTTGATTGACTCATATCTCTAGGGAGATTATCTAATTACAGTTTCAAATTTACAGTACTGAATGGGGATTAGAAGAAACCGCTGCCTTTACAAAATAGGATTAGGATTAAAACATGACTTTTTTAGGGTACATACATCTTTCAAACCAGCACACCACCTTTCTGGAAGTAAATATTATTTACTTCAGTTTCTAGTGTTCTTTCGTGTGGTACAAGAAACACAAAAAGAAAATATAAACCAACATCAGGACAAGAAATTTCAATAGAAATAGATGAAGAGAAGGACCAGATGTCTAAATTATCAGACAGAGACTTTAAAATAATTATTATAAAAATGCCAAAAGGTCAGTGGGAAGGTGAATACATGTGTGAAGAAATGGGAAATTTCAGCAGAAACATGGAAGCCATAAAAAGGAACCAAATGCAAATGCCAGAAATGAAAAATACAATATCAGAAATATATAATTTATTAAATGGGTTGATAGAGGACTGAACATAGAAGAAAGGGTCAGTAAACCTGAAGAAACATCATTAGGAAAAATACATACTGGAAAGAAAAAGATGAAAAGGGATGAACAAACACAAGAAAGAAGATGATGCATACTTATGAGTGAATGTTGTGCTGCTATAAAGAGGAACAAAGTCGTGAGGCATGCAATGATGTGAATGAGCATTTGGGATATTTGGTGAGGCAAAATAAGCCAGGAACAAAAGAACAACAATGGTATGGTCACCTTTATAAAATACTTATAAGAAAACAGGGGCCTAGATTGTAAGCTTTTAGAGCAGATATATTAAGTCTGGAGAGGTGATTATTATTTCTGGGTTTCAAGAGGCTGTTTTATATATATGTATATATAACCTGATATTTAGAGATAAGAATGAAGCCAATGAGGTTGGGGTTAAAGTAATTTAGAACGCAGGTTAAGGAAGACAGTGTCTATATTTTAGAACCACACACACTCTTTGATACCAAAGGAAGAAAGGTTTATTTGGTCTGGAACTGAAATTTTCTGTAGCACATAATCTAACTCAACCTATCTGTATACTCATTTGAACAACTGAAACACAGAGCACCCAGAATAAGAAAGAGATCCTTTAATTCTGTATAGATTATTGTAATGCCTGGATACATCCTAGAGTATATTAAGTAGATAATCAAAAAGTTTTGGCAAAGTCCCTTGAGGGATGGGAGAAAGAATAGGGAACAATTAAACCTTACCATCAGTGATACTGTGTCAAACTTTAGGGACACCCTAATGAATGGGCCATGCCCTTGATCCTGAGGCTTACTCTTATGAAGCTTAACTAGGCAATGGAGAAACATAGACTACCTATAGGCATGCCTAAGAGTTACTTCTGGAGGACCTCTTTTTTAGCTCAGAGGTGGCCTCACTCTCTCTAGGCCCAACTCTGCAAGTGAAATCACTGCCCTTCTCCCTATATGGGACATGACATCCAGAGGTGAAAGTCTCCCTGGTGATGTGGGAGATGACTCCCAGGGATGAATCCAGACCTGGCACCATGGGATCAACAATTCCATCCTGGCCAAAAGGGGGAAAAGAAGTGTAACTAATAAAGTATCAGCAGTAGAGACAGTTCAAATAGAGCTGAGAGGCCACTCTGGAGGTTGCTCTTATACAAGCTTCAGTTAGATGTTGCTACCTATCGTAATCTGCCAAACCCCAACCAGGACCATTCCAGCTAATCCTAAAGAACACCTAGGGTAATATATAAGATTCCACAAGAGTTCCATGTGCTAGAGTAGATTTCCAGAAACCTACAACCTCCAGATGGGTCCCTGGTCCAGATAAGTCCTAAAACCTAGAGGACTCAGCTTCTCCTAATCATCAGATAGCTTCATCTTCCTACCCCATATTAGTGACAGACCCTTCCAATATGAAAAAGTTAGAACGGCAAAGCCCAAACACCCCTAAAGAACGGGATGGAAAGAACAAAGGTGATGATGGAGTTATACAGTTAGGATAGGACTTAACAAATGAATAGGAATGCTGAGTCATTAAATTGATATCTCTTTTAGCGTCTAGTATTTCAGAGCAGCTAGAAGTAAAAACATAAAATTGTGGAATTGTAACCCATGTCACACACTGGGATGTTTTCTACATACATGTAAAAAAGCAGATCAAAAAGCAGCCAAAAATAAAAGATACCTTACATACTGTTGGTTGATGATGAAAATGCTGGCTGATATCACTATAAATAATGAACACTGGAAGTCAATGGAATGGCAGATTTAAAGTGCTGAAAAAAATAAAAAAGAAATTTCAATTTAGAGTTCTACCCAATACATCTAGTTACACACACATATCAAAGAACATGGGACTATTAACTTTTTAAAGCAAAAGAATAGCAATGATTTGGGAGGGTCATAGTTTATACAAAAATATGGACAAGAGTACAAAGTGTGAGGAGGTGAATGGAATAATAAAATTGTAGATTCTTACACTTTTGTGAAATTGTGCAGTATTATTTTGTGCCTAAGTCTTATTCTTAATAAGTTTTGTTACAGAATAATGAATGAAAAAATCTCAATGAGAGTTAAGATAAGCTTGGATTTCTCCTGTTTTGGGTTCTATGTAGACAAAGACCACATTATATTGTTAATCCAAAGAATGTTTTATTTTTGTTTGGTGTAGGGGGGATGTGGGCCAATAAAATAAAAACAATTTCAAGGCAGAATTTTCCAGCCTTTAGTTAAGATTGTTAGCACACAGGTTGACTATAGTATTCAGATGTAGCATGGTGCAATGGAGAAAGCATTGAATTTGGAGTCAGGCAGCCATGGGTCCAAACAGGGAGTCTATCATTTGTGTATTATGTGACTCTAGGCATGTTACTCAGACTTTCTGAGCTTGAGTTCCTCATATGTAAAATGGGTCAATAAATCCTATTCACAGGATCATAGAGAGAACTAGATGAAAATATTCGTTGACTATCAAATCAAAATGCAAGATACATCTGTAGAAACTCAATATATGCCAATTCCCCACCCTATTCCTTCAGTCTCCAAATCTACCTGGCAACCAAGAAAATCTAGCTTTCCTCTGTATCTACTTGTTGACTTAGACACTTAGGAAATTTGACTCTGTCCCTCTTATGTAAAGGCAGGGGTGATATCTTAGTTCAAAATAAGAAGGTAAAAGAGAAGGAAAAGTAACGTTATTCAGGACTTAAAATGCCATGTTTGAATGGGCCATAGCAAATACAATGGCTCAGAAACAAATGCATTTTTCTGCAGATGCTCCTGGAAGTTTCCAGTCCTGGGGGGTCAAATCTGCCAAATTCACAAGAACTTTCTTAACATCCTGGATAGCCTTGGAGCACGTGAGGGTAGAAAGAAGGGAGGAAACATTCATGCTTGTCTGGCTCTGTACAAGATCTCCAGGGGGAGTCTTCCCTGAAGCAAAGAAGGGCCCCTGTAGAGAAGCCAGACAGGCCTATTTCTGAGCCCCTGCTTCACTATTTACTACCAGTGTGATTAAAGATAAAGTACTTGACCTTTCTGACCTTCAATTTCTTCTACTATAAAGTGGGATAAAACTTATCTTCTAGGATTGTTGGAAGTAATGAGATCAAGCATATAAAAGCAAGTTTGGGACAAATCTCACTAGCAGATGTACTGTGCTTGGTTTCAGAACATTGCCTAATATTTTCCAGGGTTTTTAAAAATTATTTGCCAGTAGTCTAGATACATGAGATTGCCTATTTTAAAATCTATATTTCTAGAATTCTCTTGAACATTTGGAAGATCTGGACCTTAGGACTCTATTTCTCCCAAAGGTCTAATCAGTTAAAGTTAAGCAGTAGCTTTCTGCTGTATATAGGACTTATTTTTCTCAGACCCGATCATTCCAAATTGTCTCACCTGTACTAAAGGCTATATTATCTGCCTGGCTCAATGGAAACTGAGTTTTCTACTAGTGATATAAAGTACCTAGCACTACAACAAAGCATTAATAGATATCCTCTTTCCACTCTGTGGTCAACCTTAAAGGTCCCATGGCCAAATGGGGCTCAGAGAGGAACACAACTGGTAAAAGAATGTCCTTAAGGGCCAAACCCTCCCCTTAACCTACCACCTTAGCCAATTATCTACATTTCAGGAACAGAAATGAGGAAAAGGTAATCAGTAGTACTTTCTTTGTCTAAGCAGGCTAGGTTTAGGACTGGCTACAGAGGAATATCATGATGCATTAAAACAAATAAATTTAGAAATCCTTTCCAGTAAACTGGGGCCTTCCTTTGAGGCCACGATACACTGGGCTTTGCTGCATTCCAGCTGTGGATGAGAGAGACATAGGTCCTGTGGTTCAGGAGGAAGGGTAAGAAATCAGAAGAAAGTCTTCCATAGAGATCCTTAAAATTCACTAGTCCTTGGCTCTCTTCCAAATTTATCAGTGGAGACTTCATTAAAGTGAACCACAATCCTGCAAGAGGGCCAGGTAAGAGGGCAGAGTCTGATTTCACACCAAACATTAGAGGCTGCAGGAGAACTCTGAATTGTGAAGAGAGGGAAAGTTAGCAGGCTGGGGAATAGTGGCATTCTATGAGACAAGGCTCTTTTTAGCCAAAGAACTTATTATCACAACACAGAGGACAAGAATGCATTTAAGAAAGGGTGAGGCAACTGGAGACTCTGCAGCTCAGCCTCTGGCTTCTGGTGCTCCCAGCGGCTGACAATAGATGTATAAATCATATAGGTCAGGTGTGAGGGTCACTGGGAGCCAGCAGTAAGCTGCTTAAGATGAAAAGCATTCATAAATCTAGGGCCTTGACATAAGCCATCTATGATTAAAAATTGACTAGAGGTGTCCAACCTCCCTCTCTTTCTGGAGCAGCCAGCTAAGGGCATCAGCAATAGCCAGAGTTCCTGAGTGGACATTTGGAACTGACAAAACAAGAAACTTGAGACAAGGGACAGAGCCCTTAAAACCAGTGTGGTTTGAGATCAGATGAGAGCCTGGGGAGATGGAATCCTGAACCATGATGGGAACAATGAGCTGCAACCTCTAGGGGACTTTATCTTCCACACCTGAATTGTCAAATGTCACAGCTGGAACAGATTAAGAGGGCAGCTAGTACAGTCTCTTATCCTGGTTTATATTGATGAAGAAATAGAGATTTACAGAGGCCAAATGACTTTCTAGTGTTAAACTCCTGTCTCCAAGAGTTTTTCATGAAATCAAGTGTATTTCATGAAATCAAGTGGCCTTCCTGGCCTAGCCTCTAAAATTCCCATGCCAGGACTGGGACCTTTGGGGTAAATTTCAGTGACTTATGGATTTCCCCACACTCACCAAAGACCTACGATTCTGATCGTGCTCTCCCTTAGCATATAGCGCAGGGTCAACATATGGTAGGGTCAACTTGAATTAAGTCTCAAAAAGCTTCTTAACCTCTTCCCTTTATCTTGCTGACTTCCTTACACCCAGAAAGACCTATTGGGATTTAACACACATCAACTCTGAGCATTCCTGGAAATTATCCTTCCTGTCATTATCATTCACAGTGCTTTACCCATAGTGTAATAAAATTTTGTTTTCTTTTGGGCTTGGTTTTTCCCTCTGTCTAGGTATTTTGTCTCCCTGACTAAATGTTCTAGTTAGCTAGCTGCCAGAATACAATATACCAGAAACAAAACAGCTTTTAAAAGGGGAATTTATTAAATTGCAAGTTTACAGTTGTAAGGCCACGAAAATGTCCCAATTAAAGCAAATCTATAAAAAGCCCCAATTAAGGTACCAACAAGAGGTGACCTTCACTCAAGAAAGGCTGATGAAGTTCAGGGTTTCTCCGTCAACTGGAAAGGCACATGGTGAATATGGTGACATCTGCTAGCTTTCTCTCCAGGCTTCTTGTTTCATGAAGCTCCCCCAGGGGTGTTTTCCCTCTTCATCTCCAAAAGTCTCTGACTACATGGGCTCTTGTGGTTCTCGTGGCTCTCCAGATTTTTCCAAAATGTTTCCTCTTTTAAAGGCTACCAGTAAACTAATTAAGACCCACCTGGAATGGCCGAATACACTAGGTTACTTCAAGTTACAGACCTTGATGCATATACATTTTTCACCCACTGCCCTTCCCTCCATGCCTGGCACAGTGTCACTGATGGCTCTTTATTGCTGTCTGAACAAATGACCCCTTCAGCACTACCTGTGACTTGACTGATTCACCTGGGATGGCCCGAAGTAGAGTTCTGCTTCTTAGAGAGTCCCTGCCCTCGGGGAGCTTCCGCTCACCTGATCTTCTTGAATCTTATTCACTTCCTATCCCCATAGGGCCATGACTGAGGTTCACAGTAGAAGGCAGCCCATATCTCTTTACCCTAAAATTCCAGACTTCTCTTTCTAACCCCAATTTACTTTCACAATAAATTGACTAATTATTCGTTGACAACCTACTATGCACCAGGCATCTGGTTCAACACTGATGTATTTCCTTTAGCCTTCATTAAGGGCCAGCCCCCATCAGGGCCCACACCTACCTTATAAATGAAGAGAGCAAGGTGTGTAATAATTTACCCTAGACCTCACCGCAGGAAGTGACAGGGCAAGAGGTGCTTCTGGGTCCACCTGAAGGTGGAATCCATCCTCTCAGCCCTCCACAGGCTCTCCTCTGGCAAAGACTCTCCACCTAGAAGACTGGTGTCCCCGTGTCCCACCACCAAACCATGTGGTGTTACTATCCATCATGAGACAGGTTTCCATCAGTAACCCATGTAATGGCTCTCATTCCTTCAAGGCGTATAAAAGACAGCCTTTCTCCTCTCTGCTACCAACATGTCTGGACCCCTGATGGGTCCCTGCCATTCTCATTGCTCCTGCCCGCCACCATTCATTTTGGTTGCACAACTGCTCCATCAGCAGCTACTGACAGCTCAATAAAGCCCCCACCACACCTTCTTTGTTTTCATTCCCTGCATTTATTATTTATTTTTGTTCTAAGTCACATGATTATTATAAAGTCAGGTCCCTGCCTGATGTTTCTGTACAATATTTTATGTCTTTGGCAAGAAAGGGGGAAAGAAAGCCTCATCACCATAAGAGGCAATTTCTGCCTGTGCTGATGGAAAGTCAAAGGGGTGAGCCATTCATTGCTTACACACTCAAGTCTGACCTCAGCTCTTGGGCAAGTAGAAGAGAAAGTAATTAGTTTCTTTAATGGCTCAGAAATATACCCCAAAAGGGTGGGTGGGGGTGGGCAGTGGTGATTGTTCAAATCAGCAGGTTTGGGGGTTTAATTTCTTTGTATTCATTAAGCTTCAAGATCTCTCTGACATGCTTCATTATAATAGAGAGGCCCAGCTGGAGGAGCCCTATTATCGAGTTACGAAAATGATAAATTAGTGGGACAAAGGTTATTTGTTTCTTGATCGGCTGTTTGAGAATTCTGAGAAGAGATTTCTCTATCAAAGGGTGAAAAGGGGAAGATATTTATTTTCCCCTGTTAGACAATATTAAGGAGAGAAAGTAGAGTGTTTTCCCCAAACCACAGTGACAATGTCGCTCAGCAGGTGAGTCCTGCTCCCTCAGCCCCAAGCCCCATGCTAAGATTAATAACATGGATGAGAGAGCTGGCCTGAGCTCCCTGGGGCTTGCCTCCCCTCAGCCCCCTAGATTCAAGATTTCTATTAGTTATTGATGAAAAGAGAAAATGGTCAATCCCTCTGCCCATTTTCATTTCTTCTTTAAGGCCGACAATGTGGTGCAGTAAGAGTCATACGGATTAGGCCCAAATCCCAGCTCTATCATCTACAAACCATGTTATATTGACATATCACTTAATATTTCAGAGCTTTCTTGGAGTAATAATAATATCTTGCAAGTTGATTGGGTGGGTTTAAAATATCACAATATAGTGTGTGCATATCTATATTTATAGAGCCTCGCACAGGGCATGACACATAGTAGGTACTCTATGCATTGGATTGCTGGCTTCACCATGCTGGGCTGTAGCTCAAGTAGCATAGCCCAAGGTAAGTGTGTGTCTAGTAGTTGTCAATATCCTCTAAAACACTCCATCAGAGAATCACCTAGCTTTTACTTAGATTTCATGTGAAGAGAAGGAAGAGGTTTTACATGGCCCTCAGAACAGCTAAGCTGTAATGAATTTCCCATCAGGCATTTCTCAGAGGGCTGCAGGCCACAGTCTAAGTGAATAGGGCCCACCCTCCAGGCCTTGCCTCTGTCTTTCGCCCAAAGTTCCTTTCCTGCACACAATTCTCTCATAGCTTCTCCTCTTCAGAAAGGAACTTCTAAAATCTCTTCTAGGGTACAATCTGAGCTGGTTTGAAACTGTTATGTACCCCAGAAAAGCCATGTTCTAATCCTGATCCAATATTGTGGGGCCAGACCTATTGTTTAAGGTGGGAAACTTTGATTGGATTGTTTCCATGGAGATTTGACACACCCAGTTGTGGATGTGACCTTCTGATCACATGGAGATGTGACTCCACCCATTCAAGCTAGGTCTTGATTAGTTTACTAGAGTCCTTTAAAAGGGGAAACATTTTGGAGAAACCTCAGATACAGATGCTTGGAGAACAGTTGCTTCAGAGTTGACAGAGATGCTTGGCATACTGACAGAGAGAGCAGATGCCTAGTCAGGGACATTTGCAGCCCAGCAGACATGGCCATGTGCCTCCCATGAGATGCTAAGCAAGTCAAAGCCCAGAGTTGTGTCCCAGAGGAGCTAAGTGAAGGCCCCCACCTAAGGCCCCTAAGATGCTTAGAGGGGAAGCCACTGGATCAGAAGCTGGAAGAATTGGAACTGGGAACAAGGACCAGCAGATACCAGCCATGTGCCTTCCCATGTGACGGACATTGGCATTTCTCTAGATGCCTTAGTTTGGACATTTCTATGGCTTACAACTATAAACTTGTAATGTAGTAAATCCCCTTTCTAAAAGCCATTCCATTTCTGGTATATTGCATTCTGGCAGCTTTAAGAAACCAAATGCACAATCCCTTCAGCTTGGCAGTTTACCTTGCATCCTCCTCTAATAAAAAGTCCAGGGAGAATCCACTGTGATTCCCTCTAACGTGTCCTGTGCATGTCCTCCTACCTAAGTGGTTTATCAAAGTATTTGCACAACAAAGGCCCACTTCTCTTACAGGAAGGTGGTAGATCAGTGAGGGTGGTGTGACAGCAACTGTTTTCCATATGGCTCGCTCAACCTGCTATGCAAGGAGCATATGCTTCGTGAGCCTTTGCTAAAGGGAGGAAACTCAACCCACACCAACATCTAGCATGAGGAGAGAACGCTCCCAATATGAGGATGAGGCATTCCAGAAGACACCACAACTCTTTCTCAGGGACCAAGAACCTCTGGGCAGAAATAGCCCAGGGCTCATGTCTGGAGGCAGTGTTGAGGAAGGATATGTTAAAGTTGGGACAATAGTCCCTTGAGCCTCAGAACCACATAAGGTGGTTCAGCACTCAGTTTATAAAGTCTGTTTTCAGGTGTTTTGAATAAGCTTAAAGCAGAGAATATGTTTGGAAACAAAAAAATTCAGGAATTGCTGATTTGTAAAAAGGGCTTTTTAAGCTGCACAAAGCCCTTTCATATCTTATTGGGCTTAATTTTCACAATTCTGTGAAGTGTATATTATTTATTATTGCTATTTTGCAAATGAAGAAAAGGAGGGTCAGTAACTCACCAGAGGACATATATCTGTGACATATTTCATGTCCAGAGCTCCTTCTACTCTAGCCATGGTTGTATTCGTTCTCTGATGCATCATAGCAATTTGTATAAATTTAGCAGCTTAAAACAGCACCCGTCCATTATCTCACAGTTCTGTAGGTCAGAAGTCTGCAGTCATGATGGGGTCTCCTATACAGTGTCTCATAAGACTAATGTTAAGATGTCAGCAGGGCTATATTCTTTTCTGGACTGTCTGGAGGTAAAAACTGCCTCCAAGCTCACTCACTTGGCTAGAAGAACTTGGTACATTGAGATTGTAGGACAGGGGTCCCCATTTCTTGCTGGCTGCAAGCTGAGGGCCTCTCTCAGCATCTTAAGGCCACCCACATTCCTTCTCATGTGGCCCCCTCCATCTTCACACAACCAACGGCAAGGATTACCCCTTCTGCCAAATCTCTATGAAGTCACTTTCTACCTTTTAAAGGACTCATGTGATTCAACCAGGCTCACACAGATAATTGCAGCTAAGGACTTTAATTTCAGCAACAAAATTCCTTCACAGCAGCACCTAGATTAGTGTTTGGATAACTAGGGGATGAGGATTCTGAGGAGATGGGCCATCTGTAGAATTCTGCCACCACACAGTGGTGCTCCAAGTTTAGTTAAGAAAAGAATCACTTGCCCGTACCATGCTTGTCCTTGTCCTTTGGGATTTTGATTCCCAGGCCTGGAGCAGAGGCTAAGTACTTTCACACTTTACACTCCTTGCCTGCCTTCCTGACCCTATTGTGATTCTAATACCAGGGCTCCTGGGACTATGTTTTCAGAAGCATTGTCCTGCAATTAGCTAAACTAATAATATTTATTAAACCTTTCTATGCACAAGGCCTTGTCTCATTCTGCAAGTGTTAACTAATTTCTTTTTCACAACAAACACTGTGAGTCAGGTACTGCTATTTAGACCAACTGTAGAAGCCCAGAGATATGAGGTAATCTACTTAATATCACACAACTAGTAAGTGGCAGAGATGGGATATGAAGTCAAGAAGTTAGTTCCAGAATCCCAGTTCCCAATCCTCATGCTCTACTATAAGATAGAATGTACATTTAATTTGTTACATGTCAAGACCTGAATAAACCTCAGATTAAACAATGGGTCGTCTCAGAAGACCATTTCAGTTGTTATTGACATATGGCATGGATGAGTATGGAGGAGGATGGGAAGGTGAAAGGATGAGAGGGATTAATCAAAAATAACTCTAGATCATCTCAGATCTTCCACTTGCCCATCCTTGAAGGATGCTGCAGATGTTCTTGAATAATTTCTGATTCTTGCTCCATTTGACTTGTCGTCATGCTCATGGTCTCCACTAAAACCTAGGATTGGAGGATGACTTCAGGAGAATAGCATGATAGAGAGTGTGACCCCACTAAAGCAACCAATTTTCCTTGGTGCAGAAGACACTTATTTGTAAGGTTCATAGATGACCACCCATGGTACATAGATCAGAGAGAGCTTCAGCTCAAGACCTGGCCTCCCTCTCTAACAAATGATAGGAATCCATTATCGACCAATCACATCTGAATGTCATCATCAGCCGCCCACTTACCTCCACAAAGTTCACACAGACCCAACTTCCCTTCATAAATGTTATTGGATACCATCTCCACACCTCTTACCACAGAACAGCAGTGGAATAAGGACTTGGAATCTGGGTCATCCCTCTGGTTCATGTACCAAGCCACTCCAATTCTCTTGTTGATGATATTTAGGTACCATTTAGGTTGCAAGCCTTCAGCCATTCTGTTCAATGTGTGGTCTTGGAAACAGCTGATAGTTGGCATGGGCTGGCTGGTCTTGTCTGTGATGCCCTGCCAATGCAGTGACCCAAGACAGAAGGACAAAGGAAGCTGCCTTCCCCATTGCCCATTCCCCAAACACCACACACTTTCACTTTGCAAGTGGTGCATGGAATGTTTCACCTATTTAGTTATCAAAAAAACTGAAGAGTTTTAAGTTTATCATGATGTGATAAATGACCTGCTATGTTACAGTCTCTGCAGAGACTCATCTTTAAAGAGGCAAGTCTTGTCACCAGCTAGTAATTAAAAAGGAATCACAAGCATTATTTATATCTCTTGAAGAATGTTAAAGGGACTCTAATTCATAAGCCATAGTAACTCTTTTCAAATCTCTTTCTTCTACTCCCCAGTGCTCTCCCATTCCACTGCTACCCCAAAGCCTTTCACACAATGACCCCCAGAATTCTTCCCAGAAGCCCAGCAGAATTGCTTCTCTGCTCTTTCTCTTCACTTTTTCTCTTACAGCTCTTTGCTATGTAGGTCTCTTTCCCACCCACCCCCACTCTCTCTCCACTAAAGCCAAGTCTTCCTCCATTACTCTCTTGATTTAAGATCATAACAGAACAATGAACCTGGCTAGCAAAGATCTTTCTTTAGCAAGTAGAGAAGGAAGTGTGTGTATGTGCAGTGGGAGAGGTTGCAGAGGTATGAGGCAGGAAGACAGAACGTTCACTTATGAAGAAAGCAAACCCTTGTCCCATTAATAAAATAAAAAAGAAGAAATGAGGATAAAACAAAAATTAAGATGAATGCAAATCATGATGTGTATTTGTGTTACAGCTATTTCAGACATAGTACTTTTTCATCTGCTAGTCTATTCAGTTCTTATAGCATTCCTATGAAATAGGTCTGACAAAGATTTTCATCAACATTTAAAAGGAAGATACTGAGGCTCAGGGAGCCAACAACTCATCCAAACTTATACAGTTAATAAGTAGCTAAGGGAGACCCTATCTTTGGCATTCAGACTCCAAGTTATAAATCACAGAAGTTCAGATCTAAATAAGAGAGTACACATTATTATGTCCAATCCTCTTATTTTACTTGCAAATGTCACTCAACTATGTAGAGGAAAAAGTAAAATTATATTCAGGCCTTCTGACTTCTGGTTTAGAAGAGCCAATATCTGATAACAGTTTGTCTTTTTGAGACCCCATTAAAGCAAACATAGTCACCAAGCAAGTATATTTTTTGTATATTTATGTTGATGATTCATTTTGGCTCAAAAAATGTCTATAAAGCTATGTAAAAGCCAATAAATCACAACACATAATGACAATTTCTAAGTATTGCTTAAATAATTCTCAGTCCTGATGCATCTTCTTGAAATACTCTTACAGCTCCAAAGTTACTCTCAAGCCACAGCTGTTTTGGAGTCATGGATTTGGTAGCCACAAGATTTGGTAGCCACAGGACTAATCCTCAGACCTGGACGCAGCTCGGGTCTGTGTGATAGACTACAGGTGTGGCTGTTCCAGCAAATACCAAAATATAGAAATTTAACTAAGACAAGCTATTTTTTCTCATTAAGAGTCCTAGCATAACCATGCCAGGACTGATATGGAAGCTCTACAGTGTTGGTGACCGAGACTCCTCTATCTTGTGGTTCAACCATCTTTGATTCACAGCTTACTTTTGCAGACTAAAGTGGCTGGTTAAGCTCCCACCAACAGCTGGACATTCCAGCCCTTAAGAAAGAAAAAACAGAAATTGAGAGAGGGCTTGCTGCTTTTCTTCCAAGTCACAGGTTCAGCAGGCACCCCTACCATGTCTCCTCATTTCTCATTGACCAAAATATACTCTCAAGGACCATGCCTACCTTCAAGGAATAGAAACAATAATCTTTATCTGGGTGGCTATTGGCTCAGATAAAATATTGATATATTGCTAAAGAGAGAATAGGAAAATGTGATTTGGACTAAGTGAGGTATTCCCAAATCAGTTATCCCTTGAAGAAGAGAGACTATGAACCTATGTGGGCAAACATAGGGAATAGGTCAATGAATGAAGAAATCTTAGAATTCAGGACATTTTCTACCTCTTTCATAAAATGAAAGACATCTTATAGGCAGGGGTCAAACACAAATGAATTAACAATCCAAGAAGGATGATGTTCTACCTCACATACCTCAGCCCTACTGTCCAATACGCTTTGCTTTGGCTGCCTTTTCCAAGGCAGGATGGCTTCATGGTGCTTCCAGATACTCCTGCCTACCTTGAGATGTCTCAGGGAAGAAGACAATATAGCTGAGTCAGTGGAGGAGAGGGGTATTACCGGAGCCTTGCATTGTGCCCTACGTGGTGGAGGTTGTCATCATAGACCAAACCCCCAGGCTTTCATTCTCCATTTCCTGACCCTCCACACTCATATGCAACCCACACATCAACACATTCATCCACAGGCTCAAATATGCATGAATGAAAATCATAGCTATCACCAGGGATTGACACCTGTTGCACCTTACATCAAAATGAATGCCCACCCACACCAAAGAGCTTTGAAAGTCTCCTTTATCACTTTTTCACCCACTCTGTCCAATACTCTATGACCCTCCAGGAGAGATTTCCTTCCTGGCAAATAATCAGAGGGTACCAAACAACCCACAAATGTAGACTCCAGTGTGTGTGATTGTGAAGCCGTGTCTCTTTACCACATTGTATGCATACTATGCAGGGTGCTGGGCTCTGTGAGGACACAAAGATGAATAGGCTGCAACTCTTCCCTTCTGCAGCTGAGAACAACAAAACGCAACCAGGTAGAAAATGCCTGCACGCGAAATAGCTAATCGTCTATCATCTTGCTTTGTGGCTTCTGCACCAAATGACTGGAACAGAAAACATGTAATGGAGGAGCTGAGAGGAAGGAACGTACAGGAGGATTAACTGACTCCTCTGAGCTGTAAAGAGTGAGCTCAATTTTCAGGAGAGGAGAGAATCTGTGGACAGGAAGACCTGTGTAATAACCCAAACAAGGAGGCATGAGGACTTAATGAATGGGATGGCTATAGGAAGGCAAAGAATGCGGAATGGACAGATAAAGTATGATACAGATACGAAGGGGACAAAAGATATTGCCATTTGTTGACTAGTGTTGTCTGTGATGGCCAGGACATCTTTCTCCAGGCATGAGAATAAGTATAACCTGTGGATATATACCATCACGGCATGCAGGAGGTAAAAGCAATGAGCCAGATGCACACAGAGGAAATGCAAGTCTATCTAAAAGTCTAAGAGTAAAGAAGCGAAATGAGGTCTATAACAAAATATCACTTATGTAAACCAAAAGCACATACATACACATAGTATTAAGAGGACACAGAGCAAGCCCAGAGTAGGTTTCTAGGCAGGTGCGGTGTATGGGAATGAGGATCAAGGACCAGGCAGGGGGAATATAAGAAAGGGGCTATGGGCAGATTGATGTAGATGGTATGTTGAGAATTGAAATGTGTGATGACCTCAACTCTTCATGAGGCCAAAAGAAAATAAATAATTACATATATATGTAAGCAAATACCATAAATACATGCAAACTTTTTTGAAGAAAGGAATGGTTTGTAGAGTGTTATGAGGGATTACATGGAAGTGAAGACAAAGGAGAGTTAGAAAAAAGAGGACAGCATGAGTTCCCATGGGTGACTGGTACTGCTCTTGCCACTGGGTTTGGGGCAGCATCCCCCACCCTCTTCCAGCTTCAGTTCTAAAAGCACTTGTCTTGTGTAGTGGCCACATTATAAGAAAATAACCTCTGGAAACAGAGTGACCTGGATGTAAGTCACTTCTTACTTTCTGTATAACACTAAGTAAGTCATAACTGTTTCGAGCCTCAGTTTTCCTTTTTTTTTTGTAAAAAAAAAAAAAAAAAATCTAGGTCACATGGTGACCTTAGGGTTTCCATGAGCTAATATAAGTGCAACAATCTAATACAGTGTTTGGCTTAATAAATAAACCACCCCTTTTTATTGCTCTGGTTCTGGGTACCCCAAGTTTTGGCCAGTGGTTTCCACTAGACCAGCAAAAGAAGTGAAAGCATTACTTTGTAAATGGCAGCTATATCTTTAGCTCAGTGCTGGAAGGCTGTACTTTTCTGGAGGAGCCCAGGCAGAAGAATTATAGGCTTGGAGGGTACCCTAACCTACTTCTTGGCCCCTGAGAGAGTGGCATTCAGGCTTGGCAGAATCATTTTTTCAAAATTCCAGAAAACAGTTAAGGGTTGTGGTAATAGGATAAGGGCCTGTCCAAGAAAAAATGCAACTTAAAAATCTTGTGGTGCCCTGGTTGATACCTCCCCTGTCCCCTCATCAGCTGGGCATGGAGAAAGCCCATAATCCCTGTGTAGATCCCTGGTCCCAGTTCTGGAGGGCACAAAGTAACCCTTGAGCATATACTGGGAGCAAATGTGTCTCTGCCAGACTGTCTGGTTGCACCCTGAAGGACTGAATAGGGCACTAATTGCAGGCTCACCATCTCAGAACTTGTCTTGCATGTAAAGGCAGCTCCCAGAGCCCTCCTACTAGAAGAACCATCAAATCACAGCTGCCTGAGGCAAAGATTTGCTGGCTATGGGACATACAGTACAGTGCCCAGGACCATGAAGAAACTCTGTTTCCTAGGGAAAAGGAGCCATTCAAATCTATGTAAATGGGGGAATTCCTAGGACCAACTGTGCATGCCAAAGACAAGACATATGCTCAGAAAAGAACAGGGATGGCCTTATAGTTTTACATTGGGCTATTTCTCTAAACCTACCATTAAAATAGCTAAGCTCTGCAGGAGAGCAGTCACACAAGCCAATCTGCAAAGACTTAGAAAGTTGTTTTTTATTTTATTCTTGTTTTGTTTTGTTTTGTTTTTGTTGTTAGCTCCTGGCATTTAGAGAAATCCCTGTCATAATACTAGCTGTATACATACTTAGGGAACAGATGCCTCCGTGCTTAAACTTCAGAGATACATTTAAATATCAAAATACCTAGGTTCTTTTAGGTTACAAAACATACAAAGGGTCAAGAAATGATGGCTCATGCAAAGAAGCAGGACAAAGAATTAGAAACTATCATCAAGGAAGACCAGAGTTTAGACATACAAGAAAAGACTTTTTTAAAATGGTCCTAAATATGCTCAAAGAGCTAAAGGCAAATGTGGACAAAGAATTAGAGAAAATCAGATAAACAACAGATGAACAGAAAGAGAATTTGAATAAAAAGATAGAAATCATGAAAAGAAACCAAAGAAGTTCTTCAGATCATAGTAACAGAAATAAAAAATTCCCTAATAGAGTTCAACAACAGATTGGAAACATCAGAAGAAAGAACTGGTGAACCTGAAGATAAGACAATTGAAATTATTTGGTCTGAGGAACAGAAGGAAAAAAGAATAAAGACAAGTGAGCAGAGCCTGATAGGCCTGTGCAGCACTATCAAGCACAGCAAAATACTCATTGTGGGAGTTCCAGAAGGAGAAAATAGAAAAAGGCAGAGACTATTCAAAGAAATAATGACAGAAAGCTCCCTAAATTTGAAGAAAGACATGAATGTACACATCCAAAAAGCTCAGCAAACTCTGAACAGGGTAAACCTAAATAAATGCACTTGCCCTGAGACATGATAATCAAACTGCCAACTTGCTGTGGTAGAGAATTTTGAAAGTAACAAGAGAGAAGCTGTATGTCATGTACAAAGGAACCTCAATAAGGCTAAGTGCCCATTTCCAATGGGAAACCATGGAAGCAAGAAGGCAATAGGAGGAGATATTTAAAGTGTTGAAAGCAAAAAATTGCCAACCATCCTTTTGCCTTTTGTCTTTCTTTTCTTGTGAGAGTGCCTGCAAATCTTCTTCATGTATATTCAATAAACTTTCTATCTGCTTACTCTGTGCTCTGCTGTGCCCTTGAATTTTTTCTCGTGGCATGGCCAAGAACCTGGAAACCTAAATTCAGCAACATATTTTGGCAAGCCAGCCAAGAACCACTTCTCTGAAACCATCTGGACTGGTAAGTATGGGAAGCTTGGCCATGTGCTGTTGCTTTTTCTTCTTGCCTGGCTTTTTTACTATCCTCTCCTATGTTCTCATGCAACTCTGTGTCCTCCCAAAAGAGTGGAATCATTTTCACTGCTCTCTCAAGGAATCTAAGGGCTTTGATGCAGCTCTCCAGGACATAAATTCAGTTCACCCTGAGCCACCAACTCCCTCCTCAGAGGTGGCAGGAGCCCCAGCTCCACGCCATGTAGATACAAGGATGCTCAGGAGAGTGGTTAAGACTACACTCTGGGACCTGTCTGGGGGCTTCTCCCTATGTTGAGCAGGAGTCCAATGGAAGCAAATTAAGCCCCCCCTTCCCTGGTTTTCTGAGACTTCCCCACACTCTCTCTTTCCCTCCCCTCTAAGGACCCAGTCCCTTTCTCCTGCTGAATCTATTCCTCTTTTCACTTAGGCCCTCTCCCCTGCCTCCAGAGAATCTCCTTTCTCCTTTATCTGGCTTTCAATGTCTTCTAAGACATTCCATCTTTTGTAATACAGAATTCTGGGCTAAGGGTTCTTGTACCATGTAAGGTGTTGTTTTTGACATTCTAGGGAGTCACCCCTGGTTTAGGCCCTGTATTGGTTTGCAAGCTGCTAGAATGCAATATACCCAAATTGGAATGGATTTTATAACGGGAATTTAATAAGTTATAAGTTTATAGCTCTAAGCCTATAAAAATATCCAAACTAAGGCATCCAAGGAAAGATACCTTAATTCAAGAAAGGTCAGGAACACCTCTGTCAGTTGTGCAGTCATGTTGCTGGCATCTGCTAGTCCCCTGTTCCTGGACTCTGTTGCTTTCAGCTTCTGTTCCTGTGGGGGTTCCTCATTTCGTACTTTTGTCTCTTGGCTGTCCTTGGCTTTCTCCAGGTTCTGGCTTGCTTAACATCTCATGGAGATGTCTGCTGGGCTCTGAGCATCTCCAAACGTCTGTGTCTCTGTTCTCCAAAAGTCGGCATCTGTGTCAGCTCTGCTCTGAAGTTTCTGTCCACTCTGTCATTTCTTGGGTTTCCCCAAAATGTTTCCTCTTTTAAAAACTCTAGTAAACTAATCAAGACCCATCTGGAATGGGTGGGATCACATCTCTGTCTGATCAAAAGGTCACACCCATAATTGGGTGTGTCACATCCCAGTGGACAACCTACCGTATTGAATCAGGATTAAAAGAAATGTCCCCAAGATTGGGTCAAGATTAAAACATGGCTTTTCTGGGGTAATTGATACTTTCAAACCAGCACAACCCCATAGAAATTAGGTACTTTTTAATGGGGGCATCTCCCCCTAAAAGCCAGACATGAAGGTTTGCAGGGTAAGTGACAGCCCTGCCTATCCTGATTGGAATAAGCTGAGCCCGTGAGAGCTGGTAACCCCCGGGCACGCAGGCCCTCTGGCTCTCCACTCGTGGCATCACTTTCATGAACAGCTCCTCACCTTTTCTCTCTGGGTCTTTCCATCTTTTCATCTGTTACTACATCTCAAGTCCCAGTGCATTCTGCTATTAGCCCTCCTTAGCATCCCACCCAAGGCAGGGGGAAACCATTGGCTGGCAAGAGGAGGCTGATGAGTGCATGTTCTCTATTTTGAAAATATCTGCACTGTAAGGGACAGAGGGAGCCTCACTCCTGGCCCTGTCCTACAATATGTCCATATCTAGACCCATCTGATTGTCTAAAAAGCATACTTAGCCATATTCTTAAAAGAAGTCCAATTTTCTTGCTGTACGTTCTTTTCCCCTAGCTCAATCATGGCAACACTCAGGGCTGGCACCCAGGAGAACACTTTCCTAAAGTTTCTTTGTTTGTGCAGATCCTTTCTATTCTCTTAGGCAGTATTCTAGACAGTGAGTTAAGTGCACAGACACCCAGGAAGATGAGCAGATCAGTCCAGCAGCTTTGGGATGGTACCGGGCCATCCATCTCCTGAGTCCTCAAGGACCCCAGGGATCCTGGGGAGAGGGAGCCTAATCCCATAGGCCCAAGGAATCTTTGATCAGAATGACAGGTTGGTAACCTGGGACGTTAGACACCTACATCTGCTTTTTCTCTCTCTTCCTTAAAAATAGGTGGTGCCAGGCAGTGCAACAATGGCTCAGTGGCAGAATTCTTGCCTGCCATGCTGGAGACCCAGGTTCAATTCCCGGCGACTGCCCATGTAAAAAAAAAAAATTGGCGGTGCCTACAGCATACCACCTGGCCACAATATCACCTGGAGGATGGCCCACATTGACCCATGACTAGGACAGTCAGCTATAGTACTATTTTACAATTAAATATCTTTTGTAAGAGGGAGAGAGAGTAGTAAGAAATTCCTTATGGCCTTATATCAGGACAAACCCATGAAGGGCTCTTGCAAATTATGTCATGCACAGGAAAACTGTCAGGAACTTCTTCCTCATGGTTCTTATTCATGAAAGGAGGCAAATATTTTAAATAATCCTCTTTTAAATAGCCAACTTCCCCAAGTCCTCATTTAGACTCTACTGAAACCCATGGCAACTGAATATAAGGCTTCTCTTTGAAATCATGCTATGCCAACAGTCAATATAAGCTAAAAGATGAGGAAACATAGCCCTCCAATGGAACTCTCAATTACAATACCATCCTCCAGTCTGTAAAAGACAGGGAAAGTGGTCAGAAATTCTGTACACCCAGATATTAATAGCTCTCTATGAAGATAAGGACCTACAAAAAAATTGTCACTTGTGTTATGCCCATGTCTCAATTTCCATTAGAGGAGAAGATATGTGTTTGCTAAAAGGCATGAGAAAACATACTAACAAGCTGGTTAATTGTAATAAACTAAAGGAAATCACTTAGGAGAAAGAGGAAAACCTGGCCCTATTCCAGGGGAGGTTAGCAGAAGCCCTAAGAAGTATATTAATGTAAGCCTGTATTCCTGGGAAAGTCAGATTTTTCTGGACACTCATTTCACCAGCCAGTCTGCCCCTAACATTTGGAGATAGCTGCAAAAGCTCTGCATGGACCCACAAACCCCAACAAATGACTTACTAGAAACTGCCTTTTCTGTCTTTAACAATTGAGACAAGGCCAAAGAGGAGAACAAGGCAAAGAAAGGTAAGTAAAAGACCAGAGAACAGGCTTACCTCATTAGTCACTGTTAACAGAGCCCTGTTCTCTTGAGGTCACCAAAATCCTGGCTCCAAGCCTCAAGAGTCTTGCTTCAACTGCAGTCAGAAGGCCACTGGCAAAGCAGGTGCTGAAAACCTCAAAACAAGCCTCAACCTCAGGAACCACCAGGGCCTGGCCCTAAGTGTCATCAATCTGAGCTTCAGGCCCAGAGACTGCACTGTTTCCCTAAGTGGGGGCAGAAGAGCCTCTGGAGACCTGCTTACAGCAAGCGAAGGAAACTGAGGGTACTCGAGGTCACGTTAGAGGAGCAGCTCCGCATGACACTTGATGTGACAGGTAAAATTATTAATTTCTTGATTAACACTGGAGCTACTCTGTCCTAAACTGCCACTCTGTGTCTACCCCCTCAGATATGCTTAATTATGGGAGTTGACAGTGAAGACAAAGCTAAAACATTCAATACCCCTCTCTTTTGTAAGACTGGAGACATTCTAACGTCCTATCAATTTTTCATTGTCCCTGAATACCCCAACCCCTTCTAGGGAGGCATCATCCTCATTCTCTGAGGACCACTTTAGGACTAGTAAACCCAGCTAGTATTTGCCTTGAGGCTCCTACTAAATCCAGGTCTCTTGGCATCCCAAAGGAGATTCTTAAGCAAATAAACCTGTCTGAATGGGATGACGGCATCCTAAGGTTAGCCTGCAAGTAACCTCTGACTGCATGGAAGTTTTCACTCCTAAGTCTTAAACATTTTTGCATCCCATTTCACCCTGCCTCTCAATACCCATTTGCTTTTAAATGGCAAGGACTTAAAAATTAAATTCCCACCCTATTCACTTAGTTCTGCCCCCAAAGTATCAAAATAACCCCCATATCTTTAAGAATACCTTAGCAGCAGACGTACTGACTCCTAGCTGCCTCAGAGCAATCTTGCAAGGTGTCAACTTTGTAAATTAACACATTTCTAATGAGAAAGTAAATTTTGTTATGGTCATTACTGACTAAAAGTTCTAGATGGATGTAGAAGGTTGTAGAGAGTTTGAGAAAGTAAGTTTTTAGTCACTGCTAATTACAAAAAGTTTTGAAAATTTTATGAAAATAAATTCTGCTATCATATTTAATACTAACCAAATTTTAATATGCATACAAAACTTGAATTTAGTTTTCTGTTAATATAATGTAAATTGTTAGTCTACTCTTAACGAAAGGTTATAAAAAGTTTTTCCTAACTGTCTGAGTACTCTAACAGATTAAAATTTTATATCATAACAAAATAATATCCTTATTAGTGTGCATGGTAACTTATCATTCTTTATTTCAGAAGGCAAGTCTTCTCACTCTTAAAGGAAAACTATCACAAAAGATTTGTTCTTTCACTTTGTGAAAGTGAGGTGCTAAAACAGTTTACATAAAAAAGTGTTTAAAAAGTATTGCGGTAATTTAAAAAATTCTGCCCTTCTGTTAACTACATTTGCATGGGTGAAATGTTATTCATATATTTAGAAATTGTTTAAAATTCCTAGAAACTTGACAATGTTCTATCCTAATACAGATTTATATAATGTTAAAAGTTATAGATCATGGGAACAACCAAATTTGCTTGTTAGTTACACTATTTTACTCTAAGGCTTCTCTAAAGAACAATTGGTCAGCTATAAGTCAGAACTTATCTTCAGCAAAATTAACTTTAAAAGAAAAACAAGGAAAGTATACAAATGATGTTCTACCTGTTAATTAACCTAACCCTGGTAAATATGTAAAGGTAAAACAGGACAAAACTTCTGCTGTAATTTATCAAATATTTTTACTTCTAAATGTAGCTTCATTAACAGCAACAACAACAACAAAAGTATGTAATAGCCAAACTAAAATGAAGCCCAAGCCCTGCCCCCAAGGACTAATTGCCCTCACCTGAGTTCTAGAGCTGGGAGAAAGGGAAAGACTGAATCTCTACACTGATACCAAATATGCTTTCCTTTTCCTGCATGTTCATGCAGCAGTGTGAAGAGTGAGCATTTTCACAAAAGGCAGAACCCCAATTAAACACCACCAAGAAATACTGTTTCTTAAATGACTTGTTCTTACCCACAGAAAAATAGCAGTAATTCATTACCCTGGCCATCAAAGAAATGATATTAATATCTCTCCAGGGAATAACCAAGCCAACACTGTGGCCAAAGCCATAAGCCAATCAATGAAGCCCCTCCTAAGCCTCATTCCTGCACTCCTTGACTTGGCACCTGTGCCCTTTTAGTCCCCCCTTGAGCAGGAACAAGCCTCCCAGCTGAAAGCTACTCTTAAACCAAAAGATGGTCATCTTCTTCCCTCTCCCACAGCCTCACTTGGCTAATACCTCTCCTAGGCCTGCTCACTTTTATCCTCTTGCTATTAATCAGCCCTTCCATTTTTAAGTTTCTTTCTTAAGTTTATTTCTTCCAGACTTGCATACCAAACTAACACTGATGCAGGGATTTCCAGCCATTCCACCCTCCAGACACCTCCCCTCTTAACTTAAAGGAGATAGCCAGAAAGTTCTATGTCCTGTCAGGAAGCACTTACACCTCCTGAAAAGCCAGACACAGATACAGACCCTCAACTCTCAGCAACCTTTAACCTTTAACCCTTCCCCTCTGAAGGGGAAGTTGAGGCAGGTTAGAACAGGGATGTGAGAGAGAAGTAAAACCATTGAGCAAAGATAGTTAATCAAGATCAGGAGGGCCTGTGTTCCTGCACACACTCCGCCCAGATATTACCCACTCATAGGAAACGCCAGACAGCAGCTAACCCATCTGGAGTCAAATGATGTCCACCTGAATCATCCACGGAGAAGGGTGGAGTCAACCAAACCAACCTGGGTGAGTCATCTATGGAGAAGATGCACCATCTACCACCAGCACCACCCTGGAGAGAAGGGAGGGGGAGTGAGTAAAGCCTATCTATAAAAGCATATGGTGTCATGTTGCCTATCACCTCTCACTTTTCATCTTTATTTTCTTGTGAGAGTGTTCACATGTCTCCTCACATGTGTATTCAATAAACTTTCTGTCTGTTTACTCTAAAAAAAAAATTGCCAACCAAGAATTCTATATCTGGAAAATCTGTCTTTCAAAACAGATGGAGGGAGTGACATCATCAACATGGCGACATAAATAGCTACTGATAACTTCGCCTAGAGACACAACAGGCCCTCCTGATCTTGATTAACCATCTTTGCTCAAGGGCTTTTCCTCTCTCTCAAATCCCTGTTCTAACCTGCCTCAACTTCCCCTTCAGAGGGGAAGGGTTAAAGGTTAAAGGGTGCTGAGGGTTGAGGGTTTGTATCTGTTTCTGGCTTTTCAGGAGTTGTAAGTGCTTCCTGACAGGACATAGAACTTTCTGGCTATCTCCTTTAAGTTGAGAGGGGAGGAGTCTAGAGGGGTGAGTGGAATGGCTGGAAATCCCTGCATCAGTATTAGTTTGGTATGAAAGTCTGGAAGAAATAAACTTGGTGAGATACTTAAAAATGGAAGGGCTAATTAACAGCAAGAGGATAGAAGGTGTACAGTACCCACAGTGTGCCATTTCCACTTGTACAGAACTCTGGAGAAAGGTATAGACTGGAGAAGGAGTCTACAAGTGGTGAATCAAAGAAAAATAAAAATATCAGATTAGGAAACCTCCTTCCAGAATGGCCGGTCCTCCCCACCCCCTTACTCAGTCCCTTGGCAAGTACACAGAGATGGAAACTGGGATGCTTCCCACCGCCCACCCACAGTGAAAGAGATCCCCACTTATATCCGTACAGAGGGACCCAAGCCCACAGAGACCCATGGTGGGAGTTAAGTCATGGCGAGGATGGACTACAAAAGGGAAGCAAGGAAGAACTTTACAAAATGGAGGACTAGGGAAGGGATCACAAAAATACTTCCCTAAAAGCAGCAAGCAGCCAGGCTAAGACTACCCAAATCAAGTGTTTGGGGACCAGGGTAGACATTTCAAGGCACAGGTAAGTGAGGGAAAAAGTCAGAGAAAACATGGGCAGAAGCTGTGTTTCCAGCCCTGGGTCCTGGGGCCCCTCACCCTCCTAGAAGGGAAATAGCAGCTGGAAGCCAAGTCCTTGCTTGGAGAAGGCAGTAGACTGGGGCAACCGGAGGAATACTCTGTCACAAGTAAACTGGGGACACAGCCCCATAATGAGCCAGATTTTGGCCAGCAAAGTGAGGGCATAGGAACCCCGCAGTTACAACCCCACCTGCTCAGCCTGAGCTTCTGGATATAATTCACCCCAGCCCAGTGAGAAGTAGCCAGAGCTTGGAGTACTTCATGATCCCCCTGAACAGCACTATCTGCTGGTCAGGACAGGAAGTGCAGAGGAATTACAGCGCTTACTAGAACCTCTCCAGCCTGTGTCCCAGGCACAGTTAGAACTGGTCTTTAACCTGCACAGGTACCCAGCTCTGTTTCGGGCTAAGAAACATGGACAACCCAACCGTCAAAGCAGTGCCCTAATACAAACACAGGCTTTACTGGACAGTGAAAAGCAATTCATTCCCGGGTTGGCTGTTGATGGTGAGGTGTCAACTCTCAGTGAGCAGTCCAAGACCTTTCAATGCAGGAACCTAGGAAGCACCACACACAGTGTGCCCACAGGTGAGGGCTCACTCAAGGTGTACAGTACTCACCCCCTACTCCAAGAGTCAGTGGTTACCAGTGCCCATCGAGAGTAGAAGCCTTGGCTGGATTGTAAGCATGATTGGGGCCCAGCCTAGCACAATGCCGCAGCTGGGGAGAGATGGGTTGTAGGGAACTGGAAGACTACTTTGAACTTCAATGCAAACCCAAGCAAATATAAAATCTTAGGCAAGCAAGGGAAACCAATTTATTAAATAATCTTATCAAGATAATCAAATGCCTAGATATCAGAAAATCACAAAGCACATGAAGATGTAAGAAGAGATAACCAAGTCAAATGA
>PVIY010006640.1:0-86399 GCA_004026745.1 Myrmecophaga tridactyla | reverse complement strand
CTTGTATTTTGAAAGAATTGGTCTACCAAATAAATTACAATTATTGCTTATAATCAATCATTTCTCATTCTTAGTTTAGTAATCCAAATCATACAGAAATTAAGAATTTCTATTTCATATTTGAAAATAGTTTTAAACATCCATTACGGCCTTCATGAACTTCTTGGCATCTCACATTTCCAGAATAGGAGCTACGGACATTGTTCAACTCCTTCAAGATCCAGAGAAGGTCTTTAACTTCTTGAAGATTGAATTGTAGTTCAGATTGAATCAGAGCTGCAGTTAGTTCTCATGACTCCCACTACATTGCCATTTTTTACATGCTGTCTTATCTCTTTTATTATTTGATTATAAACTTTCTATTTGGGGTTAAATAATCCATGTTAAGAAAGAGTTGGTTAAAGTAAAGTGTTGAAGTTGATTTGCAAAGGAAGTTATCAATATGCTGTGCTGGATAAGATAACAATTCAATTACTTAATAATATGGATATTTAGTTGATAATGTTACCATGTAGTAGGAACTTCTGTATCATTACTCGTGTGCACATTTTTCCATACCCTCTGATTTAAATCTTAGGAAACTGAGTTAGCTATTAAATATCTTCATTTTGTAGATGAGGAAATTGATGTTCAGAGAAATTAAATAAGTTTGATCACACAGCCAGAGAGTGCCGGTACCTAACATTTCAACTCAGATCGGCTTTTTAAATTGTGAAGTCACATTGCTTTCAATTTTTCTTCAGGCATTTTACTTAATGAGTGAGGATCTGTTATTATTTAAAAATAAAGCAATAACACCTAAAAATCAGTACCAGATTTAACATCACAAAGACATCTCTTCTCAAATTTTATGAGGAAATTAGTGTAGCAGGGGGTAATGACCAGCTATTGCAGAAATCCACGTGAATGAACATCTGAGTTCGTGGCTTGTGGGGTTGCTCTTTTCTCTCCCTGTGTCTTCTTTCCTGATGCAATTTTATTGAGATATATATTCACATACCATATAATTATCCAAATTGTATAATTGATGGGTCACAGTATCATCATATAGGTGTGCATTCATCATCACAATTGATGTTTGAACATTTTCATTGCTCCAAAAAACAAAAATAAGAAGAATGAAAATAAAAGTAAAGTAAAATAAACACCCAAAACTTCAGGTATTTGTGTGATACTTGAGACTTAGCTGGAGTTCTGCAGCTATCCCACGCCCTTCTAACCCTATTATTATCTAACATCCCATGCCCTTCTCCCCCTATTATTTTTTTTTTTGCCTTTTTTAAAAAATTATTCATCTGTCCATACACTGGATAAAGGGAGTGTCAGTCACAAGTTTCTCACAAACTCTTTAGTTATTCAGTCATCTTCCAGAATCAAGGCTACTGGATTACAGTTCAACAGTTTCAAGTATTTCACTCTAGCTATTCCAGTACCCCCCAAACTGAAAAGGAATGTCTGTACATTGCATAAGAATAACCTCCAGAATGATCTCTTGACTCTATTTGAAATCTCTCAGCCACTGAAACCATTTTGTTTCATTTCTTTTCTCCCTTTGGGTCAAGAAGTCTTTCTCAAGCTCATGATGCCAGGGCCAGACTCATTTCCAGGTCATGACCTAGGTTTCTATGGAGATTTCCCCCCTAGCAGTTATGTTCCACATACGGTGATAGGCAATGAATTCACCTGTGGAGCTGGCTTAGAAAGAGAGGTCACATCGGAGCAACAAAGGAGGTTATCTGGGGTGGACTCAGACATAGTTATAAGTAGGTACAGCTTCTTTGCAGGAATAAGTTTCATAAGGGCAAGCTCCTAGGTCAATGACCTGGCCCATCAATTAGGCAGTCCCCTGTGCTTTGTGAGGATATCAGATCTTCCCTAGGTGGGAAAATTAATGCTTCCACATTTTTCCCCAGTCCCTCAAGGGGACTTTGCTAATACTTTTTAATATTCTTCCCAGATTACTAGGAGATGTATTAGGGTGTCACACCAATGTATACAAACTAACAAGATCTCTTTCTCTATGCAAGATTCCATGAATAAGCAGACCATACAAGTTAAATTAGATAGCATGCTACTGAAAATATAAATTTTGCACCAAATAAATGTTTCTTTGGTCTCACATAGAAGTTGAGGTTTTAAATACAGTCAATATCATCCTTTACCCTTTAGACTGATATACCTTAGTCATGCCCAGATCAGCTTCATTCATATCTAAACACATCACTTTTTCAGTGTTTTTAATAGTTGCTGTATGGGATAATGCTGATTTTCATAGCTGCAGAACTCCAGCTAAGTATCAGGTGTCACACAAATACCCGAAATTCCAGGGAATGGCCAGGTTGTATACAAACAGCTCAGCATCTCAGGATATAAAAATGAAAGTTACAACTCCAGAATAGATGGACTGCTATAAGAGCTTACAAGCTAGGAACCTTTAAAATAGGCCCCAAACTGATAACCTGTTCTCTCAAATTCAATTCTCAGAGTTTGTACATTATAGTTAGTCCATATTAGTGAGGCTCTCTTCAAATTTCATTCACCTAGTTGCATGCCCCACAACTTCATTACTGCTTGTAGCTGCTCAGTAGTCCTTTGTATGTATACATCATTGCTCCCCCTCCCATTTCCTCAGCTGATGTACCCTTAGGCCTCCTCCATCCATTGCATAGCACAAACACTGTTCAAATGTTCATTTCAGTCCCCAGTGTCAGTTCCTCCAAGTATATAATTAACTATGGCATTGCAGGATCATACAGCAACCCCACATCTAGCCTCCTGTTTAGCCACCACACTGCCCTCTAGAGGGGCTGTACCACTCTATTTCCCTACCAACAGTGACTAGGTACATCTCTCAGCACATTTTCTCTAGCAGTTGAATTTCTCTGCTCTTTTTTTTTTTTTTTCACATGCGTAGGTACCGGGAATCAAACCCGGGTCTCCAGCATGGCAGTCGAGAATTCTGCCACTGACTCACAGTCACACCACTCTCTGTTCATTTTGAAACAGTCTTATTCACACATCATGCAATCCATCCTAAGTAAAATATCAGTGGTTCCCTGTATAATCACATAGCCATGCCTTCAATAGTGCAATCTATAAGAGGGCATTGCCTTTTTTTTTCTTCAGTAAAGTAGCCCATAACCTTTCCCCATATTCCATACTTATTGACATTTAGCTTTGGCATATTGCCTTTGTTATATTCAATGGAAGTATACCACAATGTTACTGTTAAATATAGACCTTAGTTTACTTTGATTATATTTTATCTGTGTATATCATCTATGCTGGTTTAAAACTTTGTACCCAAGAAAACCCATGTTCTTTTCTAATCCAATTTTGTCGGGGACAGATCTATTGTTTAGGGTGGAAAACCTTGATTAGATTGTTTCCATGGAGATTGACCCATGCAATTGTGGGTGTGAATTTTTGATAGATTACCTCCATGGAGACGTGACATACACAACTTAGGGTGTGGCCTTTTGATTAGATGAAGATTTGACTGACCATTCAAGGTGGAGCTTGATTAGTTTATTGAAGACCATTAAAAGGGGAAACATTCTGGAATTGCTTCAAAAGAAACATAGATGCAACCATTAGGAGAAGCTTGTGAGAGACAGAGACACTTTGAGATCTAGACAGAAATAGCCCAGGTGTTAAGCAAGATTTCACAGAAATATACGGAACTTTAAGAGAAGAAATCTCTGGCCCTGGGAGATGCTAAGCTAAGAAACAAAACTCAGAGTTTTGCCCTAGAGCACCTAAGTGTGGACCCATAGGTGCTTAGAGAGGAAGCCGCCTGAATCAGAGGATGAAATCAATGGAACCGGGAACGAGGACAAGCAGATGCCAGCCACATGCCTTCCCATGTGACAGATATCAGACTTTATTTGGAGTCTGCATGCCTTAGCTTGGATATTTTTATTGCCTCAGAACTGTAAACTTGTAACTTAATAAGTCCCCTTTATAAAAGCTAACCCATCCCATTTTCATCATCTTGCAATGTTGACATTCATTTGTTTTCCCCCATGCAAAACATTCCTATGTTTGTACATTTAATAGTCATATTGTCCACTCTAGGCATCACTAAATTATATCATCCCAATCTTACCCACTGTCTTTCCTTCTGGTGTCATATATGACCACAGCCCTCCTTCCTCAACCACACTCAAACTCAGCTTCATTCAATGTACTTACAATATTGTGCTATCAGATACTATTGTGCTATCCATTTCTGGATCTTTACAATCAGTCCTGTTGAACGTTCTGTACTCCTTCAGCATCAAATGCTCAATCTCTACCCTCTCTTTATCTTCTAATAAAACCTGTGCTCTTAACTCTGACTCTCAAAGTTCACTCATTTATGTTTGTTCATTTTCATGAGACCATAGAGTATTTGTCCCTCTGGTTCTGGTTAATTTCACTCAGCATAATGTCCTCAAGGTTCATTGCACTTTGTTATATGTTTCATGACTTTATTCTTACAGCTGCATAATATTCCACTGCATGTATATACCACAGTTTGTAAATCCACATGTCTGATGATGGACATTTGGGCTATTTCCATCTTTTGGCAATCATGAATAATGCCCTATAAACATCACTGTGGAAATGTCTGTTTGTATCCTCACCTTCAGTTCCTCAGAATATGCACCTAGTAATGAGATTTCTGGATCATCTGGCAATTCTATATTTAGCTTCCTGAGAAACTGTCAAACTGCCTTCTAGAATGGTTGCACCATTCTATATTCCAAGAGTGAATAAGTATGCCTCTTTCTCTACATCCTTTCCAGCACTTGCAGTTTTGTTTTTATTGATAATGGCCATTCTAGTAGGTATGAGATGATATCTCATTGTGATTTTGATTTGCATTTCCCTAATGGCCAATGAGGTTGAGCAATTTTTCATGTTTCTAAACCATTTTTATTTCTTCTTCTGAAAAATATCTGTCCATGTCTTTTTCCCATTTTTTAATTAAGTTGTTTGTCTTTTTGTCATCGAGTTGCAGAGTCTCTTTATATAGTCTGGATATTAAGCCCTTATCTGATATGTGATTTCCAAATATTGTCCCCCATT
The DNA here is from genome assembly GCA_004026745.1 of Myrmecophaga tridactyla. Classification (NCBI taxonomy): domain Eukaryota; kingdom Metazoa; phylum Chordata; class Mammalia; order Pilosa; family Myrmecophagidae; genus Myrmecophaga; species Myrmecophaga tridactyla. The sequence continues at coordinate 81,326 of PVIY010006640.1, read as the reverse complement.
GCATAGGCTGCCTTTTAACTTTCAGGACAAAGTCCTTTGATGTGCAAAAGTGTTTAATTTTGAGAAGATCCCATTTATCTATTTCTTCTTTTCATTGCTTGCACTTTGGGTGTAAAGTTTAGGAAACCACCTTCTATCACAAGATCTATAAGATATTTCCTTACATGTTCTTCTAAAAGTTTTATGGTCTTAGTACTAATGCTTAGGTCTTTGATCTATTTTGAGTTAATTTTTGTATAAGGTGTGAGATATGGGTCTGTTTTCATTCTTTTGGATATGGATATCCAGTTCTCCAAATATCATTTATTGAAGAGGCTGCTCTATCCCAGTTGAGTTGGCTTGACGACCTGATCAAAGATCAATTGTCCATAGATGAGAAGGTCTACTTCTGAACATTCAATTCAATTCCATTGGACAACATATCTATCTTTATGTCAGTACCATGCTGTTTTGATCACTGTAGCTTTGTAATATGCTTTAAAGTCAGTCATCCCGCTTCATTTCTATTTCTCAATTTCTATTTCTCAAGATATTTTTAGCTATTTGGGGCACCTGCTCTTCCAAATAAATTTTGTTATTGTTTTTTCTCTTTCTGTAAAGTAATTTTTTGGGATTTTAATTGGTTTTGCTTTCAATCCATAAATCAATTTGGCTAGAATTGACATCTTAAATATATTCAGCCTTCCAATCCATGAACATGGTATGCCCAGCCATTTATTTAGGACTTCTTTGATTTAGTTTAGCAATTTCTTGTATTTGTCTGTGCATAGGTCTTTGGTGGCCTTGATTAAATTTATTCCTAAATATTTGATCCTTTTGTTACTATTGTAAATGGATTTTTAAATTGATTTCTTTCTCAAATTCCTTATTACTAATGTATTGAAACACTACTGATCTTTGGGTGTTAATCATGTACCTTGCCACTTTGTATGCATATTTATTAGCTCTAGTAGCTTTGGTGCAGATTTTTCAGGATTTTTGACATACAATAGCATGTCATCAGCAAATGGTAAAGTTTAACTTCTTCTTTGTCAATTTGGATGCCTTTCATTTTTTTCTTGCCCAATTGCTCTAGCTAGTACTTCCAGTACAATGTTAAATAACAATGGTGACAGTGGGAATCCTTGTCTTATTCCTTATTTCAGAAGGAAAATTTTCAATCTTTCATCATTGGATGTGATGCTAGTTGTATGTTTTATATTCCCTTTATCATGTTGAGGAGGTTCCCTTCTATTCCAATCCTTTGAAATTTTTTCACCAAGAAAGGATGTGAATTTTCTGAAATGCTGTTTCTGCATCAGTTGAGATTATCATATGGTTTTTCTGTTTTGATTTATTGATGTGCTACATAACATTAACTGATTTTCTTTTGTTGAACCAGCCTTGCATACCTGGAATAAATCCCACTTGGTCATGGTGTATAATTCTTTTAATGTTCTGCTTGATTCAATTTGATATCATTTTGTTGAGGATTTTTGCATCTATATTCCTTAAGAGATTGGTCTGAAATTTTCTTTTCTTGTGATATCTTTGTCTGGCTTTAGTATTAGGATGATTTTAGCTTCATAAAAAGAGTTAGATAGTTTTTCCTCCTCTTCAATTCTTTTGAAGTATTTTAGCAGGATTGGTATTTATTCATTCTTTTTTTTTTTTAAATTTGCATATGGGCAGGAGGCACCAGGGATTGAACTCCAGACCTCCAGCATGGCAGGTCGGAGCTCTGCCTGCTGAGCCACGGCAGCCGCCCTATTTATTCATTCTTGAATGCTTGGTAGAATTCACATGTAAAACCATTTGGTCCTGGACTTTTCTTTATGGGGAGCTTCTTGATGACTGATTCAATCTCTTTAGTTGTAATTGGTTTGTTGAGGTAGTCTGTTTCTTCTCAAGTCAATGCTGATTGTTCATGCTTGTCCATTTAATCTACACTGTCTAGTTAATTAGCCTATAGTTGTTCATACTACCCTCTCATTACCTCCTTTATTTCTCCTGGGTTAGTAATTATGTCTCTCTCTCATCATCATCATCAGCCTAACTACGGGTCCATCTATTTTATTGATTTTCTCAAAGAATGAACTTCTGGTTTTATTGACTCTCTCTATTGCTTTTATGTTCTCAATTTCATTTTTTTCTGCTCCAATCTTCTTTATTTCTTTCATTCTGCTTGCTTTGGTGTTAGTTTGCTGTTGTTCCTCTACCTCCTCCAGTGGAATGATTAATTCTTCAATTTTTGCTCTTCCTTCTTCTTTTTTTTTAATGTAGACAATTAGGAAAATAAGGTTCCCTCTCAACACCATTTTTGCTGCATCCCTTGAGTTTGACATATGTTTTCATTTTCATTTACCTCAAGATATTTAATGATTTCTTTAATAATTTCTTCCTTGATGCACTGGCTGTTTAATAGTGTGTTGTTAGCCTCTATATATTTGTGGATTTTCCAGCCTTCCACCTGTTATTGACTTCCAGCTTCATTCCATTATGATCAGAGAAAATGGTTTGCATAATTTCAAGCTTTTTTAAATTTATTGAGACTTAGTTTGTGACCCAACATGTTTTCTATTCTGAAGAATGATCTATGAGCACTTGAGAAAAATGTGTCCTGCTGTTGCAGGGAGTAATGCTCTGTAAATATCTGTTAAGTCTAGCTCATTTATAGTATTATTCAAAATCTTGGTTTCCTCATTGATCCTCTGTCTAGATATTCTATCCATTTATGAGAGCAATGTATTGAATTTTCCAACTCTTATTGTAGAAGTGTCTACTTCTCCCTTAATGTTCTCAGTGTGGGTTTCATGAATTTTGGGGCACTCTTGCTTGGTATATGAATATTTATGATTGCTACGTCATCTTTATGAATTATTCCTACATAAATGCCTAGCCTCCTTCTTTGTCTTTTAAATTTTTTTATATTAGAAGTCTAATGTGTCAGGTATTAGTATAGCTACCTGTGCTGGTTTTAAACTACTAAGTACCACAGAAAAGCCATGTTTTAATCTGGATCCAATTTTGTGGGGCCAGGCCTATTGTTTAGGGTGGGAAACTTTGATTGTTTTATTTCCATGGAGATGTAACCAGTTGTTGGTGTGAGCTTTTATTGAGATGGTGATGTGATTCTTCCCACTTAAGGTGGGTCTTAAATAGTTGACTGGAATCTTTAAAAGGGGAAACCTCAGAAGTGAGAGAGCCAACAGAGTCAACATTAGACTCAGACATTTGGAAATGCAGAGCTCAACAGATGTTGCCATATGCTTTCCCATGAAATGCTAAACAAACCAGAACTGGAGACAGCCAAGGGAAGCCAAGAGATAAAATCAAGCCCTGGAGAGGGCGGCTGCTGTGGCTCAGCAGGCAGAGCTCCGACCTGCCGTGCTGGAGGTCTGGAGTTCGATCCCTGGTGCCTCCTGCCCATATGCAAATTAAAAAGAAAAAAAAAATCAAGCCCTGGAGAAACTAAGTGACAACCCCCCAAAGGAAACAGAGCTTGAAAGCAATAGAGCCTCGGACCAAGGGACCAGAAGATGCCAGCCACATGCCTTCCCAGCTGACAGAAATGTTCTGGATGTCATCAGTCTTTCCTGAATGAAGTTAACCTCTTGCTGGTGCCTTAAATTGGACATTTTCATGGCCTTAGAACTGTAAACTGTCAACTTAATGAATTCCCTTTATAAGGTCAACTCATTTCTGTTATATTGCATTCTGGCAGTTTTAACAAACCAATGCACTATCCCTGCTCTTTTCTGTTTGTTCTTTGCATGAAATATCTTTTTACAATCTTTCACTTTCAATCTTTTTTTGTCCTTGAGTCTAAAGTGAATCTCTTGTAGACAGCATATAGATTGGCTCCTTTTGAAAAATCTAATTTGCCAGTCTATGTCTTTTGATTAGGGAGTTTAATCCATGAACATTTAATGTTATTAATGTAAAGGTAATACTTTCTTCTAACATTTTGTCTTTGAATTTTATATGTCATATCTTATTTATTTTCTGTTTTTATGCTTACTAATAGTCATCTTTTCTATACTCTTCTCCAGACCTCTTCTCTTTTTCTATCTTCCTGCAGTGCTTCCTTTAATATTTCTTGTAGAGCAGATCTCTTAGTCACAAACTCTCTAGGTGTCTGTATGTAAAGATTTTAAACTCTCCCTTTGAAGGACAGTTTTACCAGGTATAGAATTCTTGGTTGGCAGTTTTTCTCTTTTATATTTTTAAATGTATCATATCAGTGCCTTTTCACCTCTATGTTTTCTGCTGAGAAATCCACACATAATCCTATTGAGAATCCCTCGAATGTGATGGATCACTTTTCTCCCACTGCTTTGAGAATTCTCTCTTTGTTTTTGACATTTGACAATCTGATTAGTAAGTGTTTTGATATAGGTTTATTAGGTTCTATTCTGTTTGGGGTACTCTCTGCTTCTTAGATCAACAATTTTATGGTTTTCATAAGAGATGAGACATCTTTAGCAATTACTTTCTTCATTATTCTTTCTGTTCCTTTTTCCTTTCTCTTCTCCTCTGAGCACACCAACAACATGTATATTCATGAGCTTCTTGTTGTCATTTAATTCCCTGAGACCCTGCTCACATTTTCCCATTCTTTTCCCTATTGTTCTTTTGTGTGTAGGATTTCAGATGTCCTGTCCTCTAGTTCACTAATCCTTTCTTCTCCCTGTTCAAATCTGCTGATGTAAGTCTTCATTGTGTTATTCATCTCTTCTATTGTGCCTTTCATTCCCATAAATTCTGCTATTTGTTTTTTCAAGCATTTGAGTTCTTCTCTATGGTCACCCAATGTCTTCTTTATATCTTTCATCTCTTTTGTCATATCTTCCCTCAATGCATTGATTTAATTTTTTACTTGACCAAGCATGTTTTATTGAATATTAATTAGTTGTTTCCACTCTTATATCTCATTTAAACTGTTAGTTTGTTCCTTGGGGCCACATATTCATTTTTCCTGGTATTACTCATAATTTTTGGTTGTTACCACAGCATCTGATTTCCTTATTAGTTAATTCTGGAGGTCATTTTCTCTCTTTTATGTAGGGTTTTCTTATTCATTGACTTTGTTCTCTATCTGCTTTTTGATATTCAGTTCAAAACTTGTAGCATAGTTTCTATTTAACCATTCAGAATTTTTCAGTTCTTGTTTTTCTGGTTCTTGCACTGCCTAAATGGAACCTTTCATTTTTTAAGGATGGTCTACCCAGATATCATGGGCCCTAGTCAGAATTTCCCGGACAACACAGGCCCAGATCTCAAGGAAAAGATGTTATCAATATTATGTTTCCATGGGGATGATATACAAGAAGGTTGTTAGAGATTACTGTGGAGCCTCTAGACTCTGCACTTTTCATAGCATTCCTAGCAAGTAGTGTTTGTCAGCCTACAACTCTTCACTGGCATAAAGTGTGTGCCTTTAATTAAATGCCTTTAGTTGTAAGCTGATACTGTAGCTGCCAGGGGGGTGGAGGATAGAGGGTGTGGTGGGGAGTTTGGTTGAGCCAGGGGTTGATGTAGAAGGTGGGCATAGGCTTTAGACCCTGGAGTCTGAATTCTCTGATTGAGGCTAGCACTTGAACTGGGCACCATCCTCTCTTTTCCTGGGGAAGATAAGCATTTTAGGTAATTAACTCCTTTACTTGAATTGTTACTTTGATTCTGAGACCTATCTTAACTTTGCCCTTGCCTGGATTAAAACTGACAATTGAAAACACCTGAGATTTTCTCTAAAGAGCTCAATATAGTTTCAAAAAATCCTTTTTTTGGAGCTTGCCCTCAGCTTCCAAGTTTTACCTGTCAAGAACCATTCTGGAGAGTTGGTATCTGGCTCAGTGTGCCTTCTTTGGGGTACAGCGCTATTCCAGTATTCTGAGCTCAAAGGATTCCAAAATCTCAGGATTTTTTTTCCCCATCAGCCTCATCTCCTGTCTGCTGGGGGAAACCTTGGGATTCTTTCCCTGCTTGTCCTAGGCTTACCTGTACTTCAAGCTCATACTCAGCAGACCAAATTTGTTAATTAAAACCACAATTGGAGAATGGTTGTGCTGCCCTTCCTTCTTTTTCCCTCAGGGAGGTGTTTTTGACTGAGCCTGCCATGCCAGTGAGGGAGAGCATCAGCTTCCAGTTTTGGGGTCTTTATTTACAGTTGTAGTGTAATCTTGACCCTTCCACCCATCTCAGAGTGGTATATGAATTGATGGCCCCCAAAAGTTGTTCCAAGTAGTTTCTGGCTATTTACTCACTGCCCTACAGAATGAACTAAATTTTACACCTTCTTATGCTGCCATTTTGCCCCACCCTTCCCTTTGTATTTTGAACTCATGAGTTGCTGTTGCTGCTGCTGAAAATCTAATAATCCTTCATTTAAATGCACACAGTATCTGACTGCTAAGTTCTCCAGAATTCTGTAGCTCCTAATTCTCACTTCAAGAGCTCTGAAGTAAAACTTATTCAACTGAAAGCAAACTCTTGGATCCAGCCAGTTTATTTTCCAGAGAAACAACAGCTACTCCATAAAAAAAGAAACTGACCAAATAACAACACAAAGCAGTATGAACAATAAACAGTGCTACTAAAAATTCCCCTGCAAACTGTTACTAACAGAAAATGTATTTAAAACTTATCTCAAGTGATTTTTGAGCCCTCTAGAACCACAACTTGTTTTAAGGTCCTACTTTAAAGTTCCATGGAATTTTTCCATCAACCATCATATATTCAAGTAGATTTTTATATTGAAAAATTGCCAATTCCTCATACTGGAGGATGTGCTATGTCTAATCTGTGGCTTCAATTATCTCCATCACACCTCTGTATGCTTTTTTTGACCTCCCACTTTCTAATTTGGGATATATTTTAGTGGGTATAAGTCAATATGAAGGCACACATCATAAGGTGACAAGAAGATTGAGGACAAACATTAATCTCATGTATACATAATGGATTTCAAAAGCAGTCAATCTATTTGCTGTTTCATTATAACATGATAGAAGTGTATATTCACTTCTAGCTCATTCAGGTTTTCCTAGTTTTCTCAGCATCTGCCCTGTCTTAAGGATTTGCACAGGATCTCTTGCCTGATTTCTGTAAATCCTAACTTCATTTTATCTTTCACTGGATCCATTATTATTTTGGATGCTTAGTTACTTAGAGTAGGCAAGACCTAATCAATGTCATTGATATTTAAGTTAACTCAAATTTAGTTAACTTAAATGTTGTTTGAAACTTTCGAAGGATGCAAACTCCTAAAATGAATTTTATTTACACACTCCTTATCTACCATACATACACCTCCCCCTGGGGGACCTCTAATTTACTTTCTGTCTATGAATTTGCAATTTGAGATATCCCTTATAAGTTATATCATATGATATTTGTCTTTATGTATCTTGCTTATTTCACTGAGCATAAAGTTGCAGCGTGTCTCAGAACTTCAATGGCTAAATAATATTACAGTATATGTATGTACCACTTTTTATTTATTCATTTGCTTGTTGATGGACACTTGAGTTGTTTCCACCTTTTGGCTATTGTGAATAATACTGGTATAAACATTGGTACTTAATACTCCGTTTTCATTTTCTTTAGTTATATACCTAGAAGCTAAATATAACAATTTTTTCTGTAATTAATAAGTCATCAGGTAAGAAAGCAAAGCTAAATAAGACTGGCTGATGGATAATGAGCATTATTGTGTTAATATATAAAAGGCAGAGATGTTCTTGATAAATATGCACATAAGCCAAACAAGAATAACAATCACTTTGATTTTCCACTACTGTATTGTGAGATTGTAAGTCAAAGTTGTTGAAGTTGTTTGATTTCATTTTATTTTCTGGCTGCCTTTAATCTTACTACATTAACCTCTAAAATGAAACACATATGCAGCTTAATGAACATGTTCCAAGTTCATTATATTATTGTATGCAATAGGAAGAGACACCCAAAGATACCTTGCTCTCAAAGATCTAAACCTGGCCTTTTATAGGAAATGACTTCACATGGTATTCAAAGGGTGTCTAGAGGTGAATATCTCAAAGCCACTCTTTTAGAAATAGTCTGATTTGCTTATTCTCTATTTGCATATTCCATCAGATACAATCATGAGCTAAAGTATGGATATTTTGCTGCTCAGTAGTCTATCTTTGCAAAATTAAGGTATCTTCTTTCTGTCATTGAATCAATGGTGTTCATGGCATGTGAACTGAGTTGCAATAGCACATATGTTGGTGATGACAATTTGAACAAAAGCTTATAATTTTTTTAAATGTAAGTCACATCCTTAAAGGAAAAACAACAAATGAATAATTTACCAGATAAATTTAGTACATAATAATGAGAAATGAAGATCTGTTCCAAGAATTTCCAATTTCAGCTTTATTATCCAGGCATTAAATTTCAAATTTGTTCATATTTAAATAGAAGACAAGCAAATCTATGTTTTCACATATTCATATTAAATCTGTTATGTGATTTATCATTTATAACAAAAACTGAAGTTTTAATCAAGTGTAAACACAAGGAAAATAATTTTCTACACTTTTGCACAGAAGACTGAATGCCTCAGAAGCTGTTTAAGAATTGTATTAAGAGTAGTAAGAAGTCTCATGTACTGCTTACATTTTTAACTTGGAAGTACAGATGATATTGTCTTGATGTGCTGTAGTCTTGATATGGATTACCCTTCATTATGTCCTTGATTCCACCAATTATAGTTGAAATTCCTTGTACTGTGGTCTGTGATTCAATCCAAGGCACACACACACCAGATCCTTGAAAGCAGTCATCAGTAAAGCAAGCTGATAAGGAGGCCAAGAGCCCATAATTTGTCCCCCTCCTTGTTATTGTGCCCTCTTTGTCTACTACCTGCTGATTCTGCTTTGATAAAATCTCGCATATCTGGTATTTTGTTCTGTTCTGAAAAAAAATACTTGGACTGATTCAACCAGTTTTCCTATAAGGGTGTGCAATTTTATTGTTTTCTATAAAACAATATTTTATAGAATATAATAAATTTATAGATTTCAATATTTATTGAAATCTATGTTTTCACATAGATTTGTGAAAACATAGATTGTTTTCAATGTGACAGGCATGCAATTTTATCTACCTCATGTACCTCCTAAAATGCACAATGCAAACCTTTTCTAAAAATAGCTTTGCTATGGAATGCCCTTGATAACAAGAGACTCGATATTGTTGGGGCTTAATAGTGATTTGAAAGGATGTTTCAAACAATTTCTACTTTAATTAAGCTCTCATTATTAACCTGAGTTTAGCATTGATGCATAATGTTTCTTACTTAACAAATCTTGTGATTGGGTGTAAATTGATATTAAGCAATGAGACCAAAACTTCTTAATGAAAACACATGCACATACACACACATTTATTGGCCTAGATAAGCCCAAGAGTTTGGACAATAATCCCCAGGGAATGGGATGTACATAGAAAGAAACTTCTGCTTAGAGAAAAGCTTAAAAAGGTTGAGATTACCAGTACAGGAGAAGTTCTCCATCAAATATTTAGATATTGAATTATATTTTTCTTAGGGGGAAAAAGGCTATTTATTGTTCACATCTATTTCTCAAGCTGAAGAAAAACACATTCTCCCATATTGTTTTCTTTTAAGGCAGAATCTCTACTTACAGAAAGGTAAAAACAGACCACAGCTTTGCCATACCGAACAGATAATTGTAGCTAAAATATGATTTACCACAAGATACTTATTTCTGTTTCTAGAATTTATAGTGAAATTTTTTTCTAGTTTAGCTATTAAAATGGTAATTGTTCACAAACAATGAAACCAACTACAATTTAAAAGTACATATTTTAATAAACAATTATTACTATTTTGACTGAAGTCTCCTAAAACCAGCAACCCCTAAATATAGTTCCCTCCTTTCCATACCAAGTCTAGAATTAAAAATATAATAAATTAGAAAGCAGAGAAGGGTGGTTAAAAAATGCATTTTTTTACAAATAGATACGAATTCAAATTCTGTTTTTATAACTACTGGCTGCATATTCTAAGGCTATTCACTTAGGAACTGAATTTCTATGTCTCATTTCTGTAAAACTCAGGGTGGTAATGAATTTTTAAAGATGATCTGGTAATGTACCTGTTATGTATTTTGTGTTAAATAATTGCCATAATTATTAAAGAAATAATAAAATGGAAATGTTTTGGAAATCCAGAGATATTATGACAAAGCTCAGATTTTGACCTTGAAACAAAGAAATGTAAGTTTAGTAGGGTTTAGTAGGCTAACCCTAGCCCTTGACCAATGGGCTAGGGACATGTTTTCATGACTCATCCGAGATGACTCCTAGAAATGGCCAATTACATGTCTCCAGGAGACAGGTTGTGCTCAACCCAAAAAGCACCTGGAGAGCAAAAGCCAGGAACAGTGTGAAAAACACGTTGTTCTGAAAAGAAAACAAAGCAAAACAGTTCAACCAATAACAGCATCTTACCAAAATTATGCATAATTAATGATGAGAAAGTGTTAAAATGTTTATCAGCTTAATTTGAATAAATATTGGAATATTCTCTGTGAAATTTTATCCAAATGACTGCAAAATTCATGTACATAAAATATAGAACTTAAAATCTGATGATTTTTAACAATTTTTTCTTTTACTGACACAGTAGTTTAGTAAAAATAGATTTTTTTCAATATTATGCTTATGGATTTATTATTCCATTTTAAACAGAAAGATTAAAAGTATGAAAAATAATATTTATGGGAAAGGGACAAGGAAGGCTAACAAATATTTATGGAAACCCTAAAAATAATAGATGAATATTTTCAGGTTTAACTTAACATAATGCCATCCTCTCTTCCAAAGCTGTTTATGTTGAATATGAAAGGGCCTATATGCCCATAGGTTCCTGTGTCTCAGTCATTCTCACATTATTTGAAAAATGTTTTTTTTCCCATTAACAGATTGTAATTATTATGTAATAGTCATGTTATTTGAAAAACAGTTGTGTGAAAACAAAAAAAAAATGGATAGAAGCTTTTGCATTGACTCCTGCCATTCATAGGGTATGGGCGTTTTCTGGCATTCCTTAAGAAACGTGATAAAATCTCTCTGATGCTCAAACAACACTTCATCCAAGCCATTAGTCTTTTTCTTTAAGTTTCATTGAATTTTCAGGAATGAAGAGGAACAGAACGATGTTTTGGGCACAGTGTGAACAGTACAGTGTGCTCGTTGGGAGTGCAAATACAAACTTTTTATTGTTGGTTGTTCCTCATCTCAGCTTGGATTTTACCTGTCAATGTAACTTATTTTTATTTATTTATTTGGGGGGAGGGAGCAATTCTCTGCACGGTCTTGGTGGCCAGAAGGAACAGCTGGTATTTTCTATTCTTGAAAGGGATGCCAAGGATAGAAATACTTGGATAATGGGCAGTGTAAAAGACTGAAATCTGTCTCAGCAGCTGTCACTGCAATGGGCATAGTGCAAATATGCAAAATGTTGCTCTAGACTGCCAACACCTTCTGTACTTTTGGCAGCATTTCCCTTGCCACAGTTGTGAATGTTGCATGGCTGCCTTCAAGGTAGCAGGGCTACATGAGTCAGTGTGAAAGAAGATACTGAATCTTTTATTTGATGGCATGTTCACCAAAGGAAAACAAATGGAAGATCTTGGTATATCCGTTTCACCGACTTCATGTGTGAAGATAGTCCTTAATTTGTGTCTTATGGTCAAGTAAATTTGGAGAAATCTACTGGTGATTTTGAGAACTCTGGTGCTTATGAAAGCATAATATGTATTTTGAGGTAAAATTCATAATACCACATTTTTCCAGATGTCTCGGTTGTTTAAAAGTATATTCACAAGGACTCATGGGGTGCTACTATTTGTTGTTTAGCTCCAAGATGACTTCAAAAATGCATGCTTTGGGTTTTGAAGGCCAAGTGAGAGAATATAAATAACTTAATAGATACATCTGTAAAGGCCTCTTCAGTTTTACTTGATGTTTCCTTGTTGTTGTTGTTTTCTTAGAACTTTTGTAATCTGAAATATACATCAATAGATGCATGTATCACAGTGTGCCATTCTGCTTCTTAGTCATTGTACACTTTGGCTCCCTACCTTTATTGGGCATCATGGATAATGTCTAAAATAAACAAACCATGTCTTACAATATCCTCAGTTGGTCGTACAATCAGTAGCACTCTTAATTTTAGACCATTTTCAGTGGTCCGTAGAGATAAAGAACTGACCAACACAGCCTCACCAAAAATCAAATCAAAACTACCCACTATCACTTGTCCCTACCCCCACCCCCCACCAATTAGTTGCCTCTGGTAGTGCTGTAGCCCTGTTGATATCTTCCTGTTAACTATTGACCATAGCATGCATTTTTAGTTTTCCCCCTGTACTCCTCTACCATTGACTCTCTGTCCAAAATCAAACTTTTAAAATAGTTCATGCAAGAACTTATTTATAATTGTAGATTTAATTAGTGGATACATGGCACTATACATTCCCTTTCAATCATATTCACCTTTAATATGGTAATGTTACTTATGGCCCCACTCGTTAGTTACTATTGCTTCTATCTATTCCTTTGCATTTAGCTTCAACCTCATTGGGTAGATTTTCCACTGTCTGAAAGTTCTATCTACTTCTAGGTCTGCTATATCCTTCAGTATAACCTCTGTAATAACTTTTACCAGAGTCATAATAGCAAAGTCATACAGTATCTGTCCTTTTGCATCTGACATTTCATACAGCATTATGTCCTCAATATTCACCCTTGTCATATGCTTTGGGTCATCATTTCATCTTACTGTTACATAAGATTCCATCATATGTATACATTGCATTTTGTTTATCCACTCATCTGTTGAGGCCAGCTTGGATTATTTCTATCTTTTGGCAACTATGAATAGTGCCACTATGAACATCGGTCTGCAAATGTCTGTTCATGTCACTGCTTTCAGCTCTTCTGGGTATACATTGGTATTGGCATTGCTGGGTCAAAGAGCAACGCAATATCTAGTTTTTGAGGAATCACAAAACTGTTTTACTCAGTGGCTGTACCATTATACATTCCCGCCAACAGTGAATAAGTGTTACAATTTCTCCACATCCTCTCCAACATTTGTAGTTTCTCGTTTGTTTAACAACAGCTATTCTTATAGGTGTGAGGTGATATCTCATTGTTGTCTTGATTTGCATTTCTTTTATACCTAATGAAAGTGAGCATCTCTTCATGCGCCTTTTAGCCATCTGTGTTTGCTCTTCAGAAAAATGTCAATTCATATCCCCTGCCCATTTTATAATTGGGTTATCTGTTCTATTGTTGTTTAGCTACATAGTTTCTTTATGTATGCAGGATATCAAGCCTTTATCCAATATGTAGTTCCCAAATATTTTCTCCCATTGAGTTGTCTGTCTCTTCAACTTTTTGACAAAACCCATTGAGATGCAGAAGCTCTTGATCTTAAGGAGTTCCCATTTATTTACTTTTGTTTCACTGCTTGTGCTTTAGGTGTAAATTTTAAGATTCTTTTTTATTACTAGATCTTTGTGGTAGATAGCTTCAGGTGTCAACTTGGCCAGGTGATGATGCCCTGTTGTTCTGTGTCTATGGATTTAAATCATCAGTATGTGAAATTCATCTATGGCTGATTACATTTGCAGTCAGCTAAGGGGAATCCTTCATGATGACTGAGGATTAATTTAATTAGCTGGAAGCTTAAAAGAGAGAGGTCAGAAGAGAGCTCAGCAGCTCAGCATACCTCATCTCAGCACTCAAAGCTCAGCCCAGAAGTTTGGAGATGCAGAAAGAAATCACCCTGGGAAAAGCTGTTGGAACCCAGAATCCAGGAGAGAAAGCCAGCAGATATTGCCATGTGCCTTCCCATGTGACAGAAACTCAGATGAAAGCTAGCTGTCTTTCCTCTAAAGAACTGTAAATTTTTAACTAAATAAATCCCCTATTAAAAGTCATTTCATCTCTGGTGTGTTGCATTCTAGCAGCTTTAGCAAACTAAAACAACCTTGAAGATGTTTCCCTACATTTTCTTCTAGAAGTTTTATGATACTGGCACTCATATTTTGATGTTTAACCTATTTTGAATTAATTTTTGTATAGGGTGTAAGGCAAAGGTCCTCTTTCATTCTTTGGCTACTTATAGCCATTCTCCTATAGCCATTTAATGAAAAGATTATTCTGTCTCAGTTCAATGGATTTGGGGACCTTATTGAAGATCAATTGTCCATAAAGTTGGTAGGCCATCATTCAATTTGATTCCATTGGTCAATATTACTATTATTGTGCCAGTATTATGTTGTTTTGATCACCGTGGCTATATAATAAGATTTAAAATCGGAGAGTTAGTCCTCCATTTCACTCTTCTTTTTCAGATTATCTTTAGCTATTCAGGGACTCTTTCTCTTCCAAATAAATTCAAAAACTAGCTTTTCCAAATCTTCAACATAAGTTCTTGGGATTTTTATTTGTATTGTATTGACTCTGTAGATCAGTTAGGGTAGAAATGGCATCTTAATGTCATTCAACCTTTCTGTCCATGAGCACGAAATGTCTTTCCATTGGTTTTTGTTGTTGTTTTTTATATTTATATTTATATATTTTCATTTTTTTGCCTTTCCATCTATCTAGGTCATTTTAAAATTTGTTGTACATAGTTTCCTATGTACAAGTCCTTGACATCCTGGTTAGACTTACTTCTAGATACCTGATTCTTTTTGGTCATTATTTTGAATGGATTTTTTTCCCTTGATTATCTCTTCAGATAGGTCATTGCTTGTATATAGAAACATTACTAATTATTTAATTAAACTAATATCCCACCAATTTGCTGAATTTTTTTTATTAGCTCAAGTAGCTTTGTCATAAATTTCTCAGGGTTTTCCAAGTACAGGATCATGCCATCTGCAAATAATGAAAGTTTTACTTCTTCCTTTCCTATTTAGATTCTTTTTATTTCTTTCTCCTGTATAATCACTCCAGCTAGGACTTACAGTACAATGCTGAATAATAGTGGTGACAGTGGATATCCTTGTCTCATTTCCAATCTTAGGGGTAATGCTTTCAATTTCTCATCATTAAGTATCATATTGGCTATGAGTTTTTCATATATGCTTTTTATAATACTGAGGAAGTCTCCTTTGATTCATACCTTTGGAAATGTTTTTATCATGAAAGAATGCTGAATGCTTTTTCAGCACCAATCAAGATGATCATGTGATTTCTCCCTTTTGATTTGTTAATGTGCTGTGTTATGTTGATTGATTTTCTTGTGTTGAACCACCCTTACATCCCTGATATAAAAGAATGTGTAATTCTTTTAATGTGTCAATGGAGTCAGTTTGCTAGTATTTTGTTGAGAATTTTTCTATCTATGTTCACTAGGAGATTGGTCTGTAATTTTCCTTTCTTGTAGCATCTTTATCCAGTTTTGGTATTAGAGTGATATTAGCTTCATAAAATGAGTTAGATAGTGTCCTTTTTCCCTCAATTTTTTGAAGAGTAAAGATTAGTGTTAGTTGTTTTTTGTTCTTTTTTTGGAATGTTTGATAAAATTCCCCTGTGAAGCTGTCTGGTCCTGAGCATTTCCTTATGAGAAGATTTTTCATGATTGATTGAATCTTTTTACTTGTGATTAGTTTGCTGTGATCTTCAATTTCTTCTCAAGCCAGTATATGTAGTTTGTGTGTTTTTAGGAATCTGTCCATTTTTTCTAAATTGTCTAATTTGTTAGCAGATAGTTGTTCATAGTATTCTCTTATGATTTTTAAAAATTTCTTCAGGTTTCATGGTAATGACCCCTCTCTCATTTCTGATTTTATTTTGTCCTCTCTCTCCAGTCTAGCTTGAGGTCCATCAATTTTATTGATTTTCTCAAAAAACCACCTTTTGGTTTTGTTGATTCTTTCTTTTTTCCTTTTTTTTTTTTTTTTTTTTTTTTTTTTTTTTTTTTTTTTTTTTTTTTTTTTTTTTTTTTTTTTTTTTTTTTTTTTTTTTTTTTTTTTTTTTTTTTTTTTTTTGCTGTCCAGTTCATTTATTTCTTCTTTAACCTTTGTTAACTTTTTTTCTTTTACTTGCTTTTTTCTCTAATTTCTCCAGTTGAATAGGAAAGTCCTCCAGTTTTGCTTGTTCTTATTTTTTAATATAGGCATTTAGGACAATAAATTTCCCTCTCAGCCCTACTTTTGCCATACCCCATAGGTTCTGATATGTTGTATTCTCATTATTACACATCTCCAAACAGTTACTGATTTCTCTAGCAATTGCTACTTTGACCCACTGATTTTTTTAAGAGTTTGTTGTTTAATCTCCATATATCCATGGTTCTTTTCTGATTATTAATTTCCAGCTTCATTCTGCTAAGGTCAGAGAAAGTACTTTGGATAATTTCATTCTTATTAAATTCACAAAGACTTATTTTGTGTCCCAACATATGATCTATCTTGGAGAATACAGCATGTGCATTAGAGAAAAATGTATATCCTAGGTTTGGGGGGTGTAACAATCTATATATGTCTATAAGGTCTAATTCATTTCCCACATTGGTTAAGTTCTCTATTTCCTTGTTGATCCTCTCTCTGGTTGTTCTATATATAGTGGAAATTGGTGTATTGAAGTCTCCTAATATTGTTGTTGGTAAGTCTATAGCTCCCTTCAGCTTTGCCAGTGTTTATCACATGTATTTTGGAGCTCCTTGATTGGGAGTGTGTCAGTTTAAAAGGATTTATGTACCCTAGAAAAGCCACACCTTAATCCTTATCCAATCTTATGGGACCAACCACTTCTTTTAGTCTCTATTCAGCACTATAGGTTGGAAGCTTGATTGGATTTTCTCCCAGAGAAGTGACTTGTCCAATTGTGGGTATTAACTTTTGATTAGATGGAGATGTGACTTCACACATTCTGGGTAGGTCTTGATTAGTTTACTGAAATCCTTTAAAAGGGGAAGCATTTTGGAGAAAGAGAGGGAGCCATGGCAAAGCGACAAGAACCATGCAGCCAGAAACCTTTGGAGTCCATGCAGCCAGAAACCTTTGGGGGTGAAGAAGGAAAACATCCCAGCTGGAGCTTCATGAAACAAGAAGCTGGGAGAGAAAGCTAGCAGATGCTGCCACGTTTGCCATATGCCTTGCCAGTCTAGAGAAACCCTGAACTTCATCAGCTTTTCTTGAGTGAAGGTAACCTTTTGTTGGTGCCTTAATTTGTACATTTCTTTAGACTTGCTTTAATAGGGACATTTTTTGGCTTTAGAGCTACAAACTTGCAACTTAATAAATACCCACTTTGTAAAAGCCATTCCATTTCTGGTATATTGCATTCTGGCAGTGAGCAAATTAGAACAGGGAGCATGAACATTTATGACTGTTGTTTCCTCAGTGAATTGTTCCTTTTATTAATATGTAGTATCCTTCTTTGTCTCTTATGATATGTCTTTGCATTTAAAGACCATTTTATCTGGTATTGGTATAGATACTCCTGCTTTCTTTTGGTTACAGTTTGCATAGGACATATTTTTCCATCCTTTCACTTTCAATCTATTTGTGTTCTCGGGTCTAAGATGAATCTCTTCTAAACAGCATATAGATGGATTATTTTTTTAATCCATTCTGCTAATCGATATCTTTCAATTGGTAACTTCAGTTCATTGATATTCAAAGTTATTATTGTAAAAGCAGTTCTTAAATTGGCCCTCTCATCCTTTAACTTTATTTTTCAGTTCTATATATTCCTTTCCCTCTCTCGTCTCTCTTTTTATTCTTTAATTACTGTTACTGGTACTCTTCAATTCTGTGCCCTCCTCCAGACCTTCCTCTCCTGTCTTTTTTCTTCAGCTAACAGGACTGCTTTTAATATTTCTTGTAGAGAAGGTCTTTTATTGACTAATTCTCTCAGTTTTTGTTTATCTTTGAAGATTCTAATCTCTTCTTCAATTCTGAAGGAAACTTGACTGCATAAAAAATTCATGATTGGAAGCTTTTCTCATTCAAGATCGTAAATATATCATATCACTGCCTTCTTGCCTCCATGGTGCCTTTTGAGGAGTCTGAACTCAGTCTTATGTGTTTTCCCTTGTTTGTAGTAGATCACTTTGCTCATGTTGCTGCAGGACTTTCTGTTAATCTCCAACATTCGACAGTTTGATTAGTTTATGTCTTGGAGTATACCTATTTGGATTTATTTTTCTTGAGGTTTGTTGAGCCTCTTTGATTTTCATATTTATGTCTTTTATAAGGGTTGGGAAGTTTTCCCCATTTATCTCTTCAACTAACCTTCCCAGCCACTTACTCTTCTCTTCTCTTTCTAGGGCACCAATGATTCTTATATTTGTTAACCTTTTGTTGCCATAATTTCCCTAAGGTTCAGTTCCATTTTTTCCATCTTTTTTTGCCATTTGTTCATTTGTGTGCTGTAATTCAATTGTTCTATCTTCCAGCTCATTTGTTCTTCCTACTGCTGCTTCAAATCTGTTATTGTGTGCCTCTAGTATGTTCCTAATTTGTTCTACTGTATCTTTCACCTCTGTGAGATCTGCCATTTTTCTTTTTTAATCTTTTGAATTCTTCTTTATGCCCTTTAGTGTCTGCCTGATATCCTTTATTTCTTTATAAATATCCTTGAGTAATTGTTCTATGTTCTGTGTCCCCTCTGATGTTTTGATTTGGTCATTTGGCTTGGCTATTTCTGCCTGAACTTCATGTGCTTTGTGGTTTTGGGTTGTGTTCCAGCCATGTAATTATCTTATTGATGTTATTTTGCAAGTTGGTTTCCTTCACTTGTCTAAAGTTTTGTATTTACTTGATTTTGCGTTGAAGTTTCCCTTTGCAATTCGTTTATCAGTAACTCCCTGACAAACCAAGGCTTGGATCTCATGTAGGTGGCACAATTCTACTTGAGCTCCTATTAAAAGCTAGTCAGAATGCATAGATAGTTCAGTGGCTGAACACCATTGGAGACCTGGACTTGGTTCCCAACACCCCAAATAATATTTTAAAAACCACACCTCAGCAGTAGTAAGCCCTGGAGTCAGGAGGAGACATCCCAACGTATATTGGGAATGAATTTAAACAGTTGCTCACAGAAGGGAAAGAAAATTAAATGAAAAATTTAAAATTGATAAAAATGTGAATATATAATATATATAAATGAAAATAATAATAATAACAATAAATATAGAAAAAATATTTTTAAAAACCTAGGCAGATGGAAATTTTGCCAGACTGCACTTATCTCTCCTTCCCAGCAGGTTGTGTCCCTGAGGTGCCTCCTCCCCTTAGGTCCTCCCCTCTGCAACTGCAGCAGATGGCTGGGTATATGGCATGCATGGCAGTGGGGCTGGGAATATGACATGCATGGCAGGAGGGCAGTGGGACAGCAGGATGAGGGGGCCAATCACAGCACCTGGGGGAGTAGCTGACTTCCTCACCTGGTGCCTGGTAATTCTGTGGTTCACCATGCCTGACAGGACCTCTATTCAGAGCTTCTGGCCTTGTGACTGATCCCAGCACCCAGGGGCATGGCTTTTCATGGTGGATGGCAAGTCATGCAGTAGGGTCCCCACTGGTGCTGCTGGCTGCAGAGGTGCACCAGTCGGTTTCCCCAGTCAGGTGCTGGTGTAGGCTGGAGCAGAGGAATGGTCAGTTCCTTAAGGTCTGCGCATCCCCATGTGCTGTTCACCAGTGGGGATCACAGCCCATTAGTCTCAGCCTGCTCTCCCCATCCTGATCTCCTCACTTGTTTCTTCTCTATGAAATATTGAAGGCCATCTTCTATCACTCATTCCCCAGGACTACAGTCTTGATCATTTTTGCCCCAACCCCTATCTTATTCTATGGAACAGGGGTGAATCCAGTTTACCCTATTCTGCCAAATTCTTGGAAGACTGTCTTAGTTTTTTGAAAACTCTATGGGAGAGTGAACATTAACCAGAACATTAGGTTTATGTGATGGCATCAGTGATGTATATTATTTAAGTTGTTGTTGAACATTACTATAATTGAAAATTAAAAAATAATAATTTGGTACAAAGTATGTAATAAAACTTTATAAAATCTTAATTGAATTATTAATATTCAATTATATCAGACAACTAAGCATGGAAACTACTCTTCTAAGTGTGACCATATTTACAACTTTTTACCCCCTCTAGTATGTACTAGATAAAAATAGATCAAAGTACAGCACTTTTCTCACTTTTGAAAATATTCTATACATACTGCCGCTATTTAAACACTTATTTTAAGCATCAGTTCTGAAGTGATCCAAGGCTTAAGTGATACACACTCTGTTCTGCATTGTAGATGGAGCAGCATGGTCACATCAAGGCAGATGTGAAGATGAGGCAGTCCATTAAGTGGTTGTAGGATCTGCTGATTTCGAAAGCTTTTCTTATTTCTTAATTCAATATAAATTTTAAAAAACAAGCATTAAAAAATATAAAGTTCTTATAGCATCAGCAAAAAGAGTACATATCTAGAAACTCTAGCATATCAAAAGCAACAGGAATTTTCAACTAGCTACTTGATTTTATTTGGCACATGATAAAAAGCAAACAATATGGCTACCTTTTCCAGAGAACAATGGAAGTGTTATTTTTATTGATCCAGAATAAAACTCATATTATTAAAAAACTGTGTATAATATTGCAAGCTATGCAATAGGCTGATAAACTTAACCTAGGATGGTATATTAGACTAGGCTATTAGAATTTTTCAGAGAAATGCAAACAGCTTCCCTATGATTTATCAAATGTTTGGCTCAATAAATTGTGATTAAATGCACACTATGACCCAGATAGTGCTTTAGACATTGGAGATACAGAGAAGACTTCTGAAGTCACTTAAAGGTTATTTGGGACACAGTTGCATAAATAGTTAACATAT
Source organism: Myrmecophaga tridactyla (assembly GCA_004026745.1). Lineage (NCBI taxonomy): Eukaryota > Metazoa > Chordata > Mammalia > Pilosa > Myrmecophagidae > Myrmecophaga > Myrmecophaga tridactyla. The sequence goes on along the minus strand of PVIY010006640.1, from coordinate 60,429 downwards.
CCCCTGGCATATAAAATGCATAGATATTTAAGCTACATCAAAATTGCATGAAGAATTTTTTAAAACTTGGATTATGCTTTATATATATTTGGAATACCTTTTATGTAGTATAATATCAAATTAAAATATAATTTGTTCATTTAAATAATTACAGTATATTGAAATTATAAATCATAAGTTACAGGTATTCAATAATAATCTGTCTAAACATAACTATAAAATCAAATAATATCATAGTTAAATTTAAACAGCATAAAACTTAAATCTAAATTGTCAAGGTTATAATCAAAACTCTTCCTCTAATGTGGTCTAGAACATGATCTGAGGTTTATTTTTGTTTAAAAAAAAATGCTAGGATGCATTTTGTGATGAGGAACTCAGACCTTTACTAAAATTTGATAGGAAGTGTTTTGTGATGTGAAAGTTAAACCTTTGCTAAGATGTTCTCCATTGCTATGTTTCACCACAAAGATTACCATTCATTTATTTACTTCTTTGAATGCTGGGACCTAGTCTTATGCTTCTGTGATAGTGTACAGGAGAGATGGGATGAGAATGGTGATGTGGCATTGAGTAAATGCTTTTTCCAAGGATGGTTTATAAGCTCTAAGCTTTGGAATTTCTCTGGTAAGAAAGCAATGTGGGGTGGTACTTGTGGTGGTGTATTATTTTCAAAGACAGTTTGGTCAGCCAGACCCCACTAGAGACACGAAACCACATAGGGAATTGCAAGAAGTCTCATGCTGCTAGTGTATGAAATGGGAAGCTGAAATAATCAGATATAAGGTCAGAATATGAGGCAGAAGTGAGACTGTGGAGGGTTCAGGCATGCCACATTGTGTCAAGATACATTCAGCCCTGTGGGCATTAGGTCTCCCTTAGGATTTGCAAGCAAAAGGATATAGAAACCTGACTTTTGAAAGGATTACCATAACGGAAATTTAGAGGCTACTTGACAAGGCAAATTATGATTGGTAAATCATTCATGTGAGGAAAAATAATGGTCTGATTTGGATACTAGCAGTGAACAACTCACCCAGTTTGCACAGCCCTGTCCTTAAGTTAGCACTGAAATACTCCCAACCCAGCTCCCTCAGTCCTAGATAATCTGAGATATTTGGTTGCTAGAGTAATAGTAGACATTGAAAGGACAAAACAGACATAAGACTTTGGGAGTAAAATGAATAAAACTTGGTGATTCTCAAGTTGTGCTCCCATGGGATATAAGCGTCTTTCATGCTGAAATCAAGGGCTCATGAATAAAAATGGAATAATACTAAAATTTTTCCTTAATTCACAGAAGATAAACCTATATCAAAAAACTGTATTTTATTAATTTTCTGTTTTTCTTCCAGAAACATTTCAAAATTCTTTGTCTTATTCATTACCGGTTATTTAAAGAGAGAAAAAATATACAGAGATGTAGCAAGAAAATTATCTTGGAAGCCACTTGGAAATACTATGTGTATTATAATGTTTTGAGATAAGACTGCCTCATAATATAGCCATATTATATATAAGAAAAATCGGCTTGGGTAATGAAATTAAAGATAGAAATATGCCATGAATGTGCACAAAGAGTATCATGAAGTTCAGATGCTTTGCCACTTGCCCTCATTCATTTTAGATGAATTTGATGGCCAGAAATTGAGGACCAAGAAATGTAGATGAAAATTTGTAGTTCATAGAAGTTCGTTTAGTGACAATTCATTAGGAAAAACATAAACATAGCAGACATTGGTACTTGACCACACGAAATAGAAATGCATGAATAACTTTAAAAAGGAAGTAACTGAAGCATTTAAAAGAACATTTAGTGTTTAAATAAGGTATTTTGGATTGGGTTCTTGGGAAGAAAATGCTGAGACTGAATTTAGGGATGGAACAGGAAGTTTATAGAGATCAACAATTGTAAGTAGAAGAAAACAAAGCATTATTAGGTAAAAGTGAAAGGCCAGTTGCAATGCAGATACATAAGGCCTTGTCCACTCCATTGGGACATCTGGAGTTGTCTTTTCTCTTAGTTCCAGGTCCCCAGATATGGCCCTACCTTTATACCACAACCTCTTTACTCCCTATCAAGGGCCCAGACTCCAGTAAATTGGCTCTCTGAAGAACAGGCAAGCATGTCCTTCTGGTACATTTTCCTTGTATCTCTTTTGATAGGCCTGCACCAGAATGATATGTGAAAAGATTTTTTTATTAAAACTACATAGAACATAATTTACCTTAAATAAGTAAAAAAATCTAAATGTTACTTAAAACATTATACCATAATTAACTGACAGCATTATTTTTCTCTTTTTAATTATTTCTTAAATTATTTTTTTATTTCTCAAAACTTACAATATTAATGATTACCCTAAATAGTACAATATACATGCTTGACTGACTAAATCTACCTTCAGTTAGTGCCTTTTCACTTAGTAAAGTTGCAACACTTTTTCAAATGCAATTTTATTGAGATATATTCACATACCACATAACAATCCAATGTATACAATCAATTATTCATAGCATCATATAGCTGAGCGTTCATCACCACAATCAATTTTAGAACATTTACACCAAAAAAATAAAAAAGAAAAATAAAAAAGAACATCCTAAACATCACATACCGTGTATTCTCCCCATTTATTTATTTATTTGTCTTTATTTTATTACTCATTTGCCCAAACACTGTATAAAAGGAATAACAGTTCAACAGCTTCAGGTATTTCCTTCTAGCTATTCTAGTACACTAGAAATTAAAAATAAACATCTATATAATGCATAAGAATGATATCCAGAATGACCTCTCAACTCTATTTGAAATCTCTCAGCTACTGAAACTTTATTTCGTTTCATTCTCTTCCCCATTTTTTGGTCAAGAAGTCTTTCTCAATTCCTTGATGCCTTGCCCAGTCTCATCCCTGGGTGTCAAGTCCCACATTCCTAGGGAGATTTATACCCCTAGAAGTCATGTCCTATGTAGTGGGGGAGGGTAGTGAGTTTATTTGCAGAGTTGGCCGAGAGAGAGAGAAGCCACATCTGAGCCACAAAAGAGGTTCTCTGGGGGTGAATCTTAGGGATGCTTATAAGTAGGCTTAGATTTTTCTTTGCAGGTAAAAACTTCTCCTTTGCAGGTAAAATTTACATAAGGGCAAGCCTTAAAATAGAAACCTTGGCTTATTAAATTGGGAGTCCCTAAGGCCTGTGAGAATATCAGGAGTTTATCAGGTGGGGAAGTTTAATATTTGCACATTTTTCTCCAGTCCCTTTAGGGAACTTTGCAAATAGTTTTTTATTTTTTGTCCAAATTACTCTGGTATGTTTCAAAGTTTCCATTAACTTGTACAACCTAACATGATCTCATTCCCTATTCAAGATTCCATGTTTCCTTTCTGTTTGAATAAACTAACCAGACAGGTTAAATTAGATAGTGTACTGCAGAAAATATAAATTTTGTACCAAATAAATATCTCTTCCTTTAGTCTCATACAAAAGTCGAAGTTTTAAAATACAGTCAATATCATCCTTTACCCTTTAGTCTGATATACATTTGTCATACCCAGATCAATTTCATTCATATCTCTAATTGATGTATGATCTCTTTTTTTTTTTAGTTTCTTTAGCAGTTGCTGCATGGAGTAATGCTGACTTTCAGAGCTGCAGACTTCTGATTCTGATTCTCAGATGTCACACAGAAACCCACACTTCCAGGGAACAACCAAGTTATACACAAAGAGCTCAGCATCTTAGAGTTCAGAAGTAACAGCTAAAACTCAGGAATAGATATGACTACTACAAGCATTTACCAGCTAGGATCCTTTATAATAAGCTTCATTGAACACTCTGTACTCTGTAATCATCAATTGCCCAATCTCTGCTGCTCACATTTTATCACCTGATAACCTATGCTTTCAAATTCAGTTCTCAGAGTTTGCATATTATAGTTAGTTCGTACGAATGAGGCCTTACAATATTTGCCTTTTCATTTCTGGCTTACTCTACTCAATGTACTGTCCTCAAAGATCACTCACCTCGTTGCATGCTTCACAACTTCTTTCTTTCTTGAAGCCATTCAACCTTCCATTGTATGTTTATCCATTCTTCAGTTGATGAACCCTTAGTCCACCTCCATCCATTGCAAATCATGCATACTACTGCCATAAACACCAGTGTGCAAATCTCCATTCCTGTCCCTGTTTTCAGTTCTTCCAAGTAAATATCTAATAACAAGCTTGCAAGAGGATATGGCAATCCTATACTTATCCCCCTGTGGAACCATCACACTGCTCTCTAGAGGGGCTACAACATTCTATTTCCTTACCAATAGTGAATAGATACATCACTTTCTCCATGTTTACTCCAGCACTGTGTCTGTTTATGTTTAAACAGTTTTATTCACACACTACACAATCTATCCTAAGTGTAGAATTAATGACTGCAAGCATAATCACATGGTTATACATTTACCATCTACATCTATATGAGAACATTTCCATTTCTTCCACAAAGAAGAGGAAAATAAAAAGATGAAGAATAAAAAAATTAAAGAGAAACAACAACAACAACAAGAATTCCATGCCCCTCCTTTATATCACCCTCTTTCTGACATTTAGTTTTGGTATATTGCCTTTGTTGAAATTAATGGAAGCACATTACAATGTTACTGTTAACTATAGACTCTAGATTCAATTGATTGTATTTTTTCACATACCACCCCATTTTCAACACCTTTGTTGACATTCATTTGTTCTTTCTCATGTAAAAAATTTCTTGTATTTGAACATTTAATTACCTTCATTATCTACTCTAGGTTTCACTAAGTTATACTGTGCCAGTAATTATCCTCTAAATTCCTCTCTGGTGTCATACATGCCCACAGCTTTCCGCTTTCACTCTCAACCTATTTTTGTCCTTAGGTCTAAAATGAATCTCTTGTAGATAGCATATAGATTGGGTCCTGTTTTTAAATTAATTCCACCAGTCTTTATCTTTTGATTGCAGATTTAAATAACATTTAATGTTATTACTGCAAACTCAGTATTTCCTTCTACCATTTTGTCTTTTGGATTTTATATGTCACATCTTATTTTTGTTTCTCTTTTTACCCTTATTGATAGTATTCTTTTCTATATCCTTCTCCAAACCTCTATCTCCTGTCTTTTCCTAGCTGCCTGTAATGCTCCCTTTAGTATTTCTTGTAGAACAAGAGTCCTATTCACAAACTCTGTCAGTGCCTGTTTGTCTGTGACTATTTTAAACTTTCCCTCATTCTTCTTCTTTTTCTTTTTTTCTTTTTTCTTTTTTTGCATGGGTAGGAACTAGGAATTGAACCCAGGTCTCTGGCATGGCAGACAAGAACTCTGCCACTGAACTACTGCAGCCCTCCCAACTCTCCCTTAATTTTGAAGGACAGTTTTGCCAGATATAGAATTCTTGGCTGGCAGTTTTTCTCTTTCAGTTACTTAAATATATCATACCACTGCCTTTCATCTCTGCGGTTTCTGCTGAGAAATCCACACATCATCTTATCAAGCTTCCCTTGCATGTGATGGATTACTTTACTCTTGCTGCTTTGAGAATTCTCTCCTTGTGTCTGACATCTGACATGCTGATTAGTATGTGTTTTGGAGTCAGTCTATGTGGATCTATTCTGTTTGGATCATCCTGCACTTCATGGATCTGTAATTTTATGTCTTTCAAAAGAGTTGGGAAATTTTCAGTGATTATTTCCTCCATTATTCTTTCTGCTCCTTTTCCCTTCTATTCTTCTGGGACACCCATACCAAGTATATTCACATACTTCATGTTGTTACTCAATTTCCTGAGACCCTGTTCATATTTTTCCATTCTTTTCACTATTCGTTCTTTTGAGCATAGGATTTCAGATGTTCTATCCTCTAGTTCATTAATCCTTTCTTCTGCCTCTTCAAGTCTGCTGTTGTATGTCTTCATTTGTTTTTCACCACTTCTATTGTGACTTGCATTCCCATAAATTCTGCCATTTGTTTTTTCAAGCTTTCAAGTTCTTCTTTCTAGTCATCCAGTTTCTTCTTTATATTCTTCATCTCTTTTGCTATATTTTCCTTCACTCTGTTGATTTAATTTAGAAGACTAGTTTGAACATCTTTAATTAATTTTTTCATCTCCTGTATTTCATTTGAAATGTTAATTTTATTCCTTTATCTGGGCCATATCTTCATGCTACCTAGTATGTTTTGTGATTTTTTGCTAGTGTCTAGGCATCTGATTTCCTTGATTAGTTTGCTCTGGAGGTCATTTTCTCTCTTTTACCTAGGGTTTTCTTGTTTGGCTTTGTTCTCTATCTGTTCTTTTGCATTTAGTTCAACTTATTCTAGATCTTTAGCATAGCTTCTGTTTAGCTGATCAGAATTTTTCAGCTCTTGTTTCTCTGGCTCTTGCCCTACCAGATAGGATTATCCCCAATCAGATTTTCCAACACAAGACAGGCCCAAGACTCAGGATGAAGGTGTAATCAGTATCCAGTTTCCCTGAGAATGAAACCTAGCAGGATGCCAATCCTTTTTGTGAAGCCTCTTGATTCTGTGTTTTTCCTATCCTACTCACCACATGGCATTAGTCAGTCTGCAGCTCCCCTCAACACAAAGGGATGCAGTGCTTTTAATTCTCAGCAGACCCCATCCCTGCCAAGGGTATGGTTGAAGCTGAAGCTGAGGCAGAAGATGGGACTAAACTGTAACTGTTTTCCAGCCCCTGAGGCCTGAATTCTCTAAATGAGAGCTGCCAGTTTTGCTGGGACCTGCTTCCCACCCCTCTTTTCTTGGCAAAGATAGCCCCTTTAGGCAAATACTTCCTTCACCCAACTGGTCACTTTTGTCTTTCAGCCATACCTGAACTCTGGCCTTGTCTGGGGCAATGCTGAAAACTGAGGTTGCTTGCAGCTTCATTTAATGGGCTGCTAGAAAAAAAAAAAAGAAATGAGGAAAAATTCTCTTCAATGCTGACCACAGTCTCCAGGTTCATCAATTAAGAGTCAGAGTTGGTAAATGGGTTTATGTGCCCTTTTTCTTTGGACATGGGACGTTTCCAATATTCTGAGCACAGCCAACTCCAAAATCTTCTGTGTTTATTATTATTATTATTATTATTTTTTCTCTATCAGCCCAACATTCTCTCTGCCAGGAAAAGACCTCCTGGTTCCTTTTATGTTTCCATCAGTTTTATCTGAGCTTGGAGATTGTATTCAACAGTCAGAATTTGTTAATTAATTCTACAGTTGGAGATTGGGTGAGCTACCTTACTTTGCTCCTAGTAAAGACTGCTTCCTTTTCTCATGGGGAAGTAACTCCCAAACAGCCTACTATACTGGGGGGGAGGGGCATCATCCTCTATGGCTTGGGAGAATTTAACAATTCTGTGCTGCAATTTTGGCCTTTCTACTCATTCTGGACTATTTTACAATGTGTGACTGGTCACATTTTTCTCCAGATAGTTCTTGGCTATTTACTCTAGAGGATAAAGTAAATTTCACACTTCCCTATGCCATCATCTTGCCCCATGTCTGTCACAACAATTTTATTTACTTCCATTTTACTTCTCATTGTGTTTCTGCTACCATATATTCTATTTCCTTATAATATATACATTAAATATCATGCTAACATATATCATTATTATTTTCATTCAAAACAACTAAGATTCTTTCATAATTATCCTGGTATTTCCTCTTTATGCTGATCTTTATTCCTTCTTATATTTCCATTCTTCCATTTACAATCATTTTTCTTTCTCCTGGAGGAATTTCCTTTCAATTCTCTTTTAGTTCATGAGAATGTATTCTGCAAATTTCCTCTTTTATTTTTTAGCCTAATTTTCTCATCAAAGTCATATTTACCTCTTTAAATGTGCTTTCAAGTTTTTTCCTTCACCTCTAAACATCTCTGGAATGTTTTTATAACACTGAAATTATCTTGCTCTTGGATGTTTGATAGAACTCCTAATAAAATAACTTTTATTTTTTCCCCTTTCATTTTAGCAAATATTTTTTAAATTGTTTGATTTTTTTACTGTTTACAGCTAACTAGGCCTTTTTTTCCTCCCTTGGGTCAGTTTTTTAAATCTTTATTTTTCTAAGAAATTGTACACTTTGCTTCAAATTTCAATTTTATTTGTATAAATAAATTCACAATTCCCTTACCTTTAAGAAAATATTCTGTATCTGCAATTGTGTTTTAATTCCTAGTGCTAATTATCCATGCCTTCTTTTCTTTCTTTTGTGTTATTAATTTTGAAACAACTTTTATTTTTTATGTAAGTCTGGGTCCTATAAGAAACAGATGCCAAATGTAATTAAATGTATAAGAATTTAATTAAGGGAAATGCTTGTGTAAGAGAAAGCAAGGAGGGAGCTGGTGAAGTTAAGAGAGCTGTCAGATGACAATACAAGTCTTATCCCAAGTAAAAGAGAAAAGAAGGGGAAATTGGATGAAATTTTGCTAGAAGATGCCGTAAATCCTTTGGGGAGCTCTTAAGCTAAGGCTTGCCATAAAAGGAACTCCTGTTTCTCAGAAATAGGCCTGCATTAGTAGCCCTGTTGTGCTTAGTCATTGATGGGAGGAGCTCACTGAAATTGTGACATTGGTACAAACATGACAATGGATTTCAGATCACAGCAGCTATAACTCTGGTCCATTATGCTCCTCCAGATAGAGGTCTGTGAAGTGCATTCTCAATATCAGTAAAATTTGTCTTTTCAGAGAAACAATTCTTCAGTTTGTTAATCCTATTTTATCTTTCTTTTCAATTTCATCTTTAAACTCTATTATTTCCCTCCACATTGTGTTTATACCTCTTCCCTCAACTTTTTATGTTGGTTACTTGTGTCATTACATTTCATTTTCTCTCTTTCCTAATATAAGCTCTTAAATTATAGTTTTCTTCAAAAATACTATTTTTAACTGTATCTCACCCGTTTTATACAAAATGCTTCCATTTGCTTTCACTTTTAAGAAGGTTCTAATTCTTATTACGATTTCTTTGGTGACCACTAGCTATTTGAAAGTGCACTTTTAATTTTCACTATTCTTTTTATTAAGTTATTATTTTGCTGAGAAAATTTTAAGTGTCTCAAAAGGGAAATTGCACACAAATTCTCAGGGTTTTTGATCCCGCAAGTACTGAATGGATGACAATTCTGAACTCTAATTTTTCACTGCCTCAGCCTGCAGATATGGCTGAGAACCTGGGTCACTGCTGTTTTTTTTTTTTTCTTTACTGGCTTTGTGCACCTACTTCAAACAAGCAGATGCCCTGAGAGGGAAAACCCAAGGAGAATGCAAGGCCCACCTCAATATTGGTTCCCTCTTCCTGCCCGTAAGTTCTGGTTACTTTGGTTGTTTTCTAATAACTTTTAAATAGCAGCTGTGTATATACATTCACACACACATGCCAACACATAAATAAACTACATATTATATAAAAATAAACACAAATATATGTATATTATATTTAAATATGTGTATATAAATACATTTATCTGCACATGCAAATATAATACTACATATATTATGTATATAAATATATCTGTGCTCAATTTTTACAATTGTGGGAAGATTAGTGTGATCCCAGCTAATCAATCATAGACATAACCTGAAATGCAATTTCATCACTTTTACATGCTAACTTTGGCCTCTTGAATAGTTTTCATTCTTATTTAAGATTACTTTCAAATGTATTTGTGAAATACACATCTTATTTCTGTTCTTTTAAAGGCTATATTTGGCATTTAATTCCATACATGATTTATAAAGAATAAAATCTATTAATGTTTCCATCTTTTAAAATAGTACATGAGGTTGGATTGGTAAATAGCTTGACTAATACTTTAACTCCCATTTTACTTAAGAAATTACAAAGAAGAAACCAAAAGCAACTGAGGCATCTGAGATGAGCTAGGATTCAGCATCAAGGGGTGGAGAAAACCTTCTTGACCAAAAGGAGAGAGAAATGAGACAAAGTAAAGTGAGTTTTATATCATGTGATTTGCAGTCATCATTAGCTTATGTTTGTTTTCACTTGATTTATAAATATCCCATTAAATCTATGTAGAGGAGGTCTCCTCTAGAGAGGATTTGCACCAGCTTCTGTAAAGCACCTGAGGGCACTACCAAATATAGTCACTTAAAATTTTGTTCTTGATACAGTATTTGCATTTTAGTTTGAATTTAAACAAACCTGAGTTAGTAATAATCTATGGTTACAAATACTTTTGGAGAATTTTTATCCTCTTCCTAGTGCTCAAGCCAAGACAATCATGTTTTCTTTTGTTTTTCCCTTAAGAGCAGTGTTTACTGTTTTTTCCCCCCTAGACTTTCCCTTTTCTGAATGGATTCTGTTCTATTTAGGGGCCTAGTTCAAATTCCTTATATTGCATAAATCTAAGCTTGTTTCACTGATATTCATGTGGCTATTGATATTGAAAGCTCATGCTACTGGGGATCTGGGGATCAATACACAATGTCCCAGGTCAGCCACCAGCCTTGATATCTCTTTACCACTTTGAATTTGTGCTCCTGAGTCATTCTTGGTCTCTGTTTGTGAAATTCACAAACACACGCTCAGCAGCCATCTCCCAGCCCTTGCTAAGCCCCTGACTCATTTTCTATTGTATGATGATGTTTCAGTCAGTTTCTATTCCGCACCCTAGGAGAGATGTTATGTCTAACCAAAAGGCCTGACCAGACTTTAAACCCAGAAACAAACAGCCCAGTTGGTTTCATGGCAGGAGACTTTCAGTGGCAGGAGCCTATCCCCAAGGGTGGATAAACATCCATAAATACAGATAAATACTCGGGGAGCACATCATCTCTTTTCTCCAGTGTGAAGTGGGGCTTATGGAGCTGCCATCCTTGGACTCTGACCTGAGCGGTTTGGGTCCTCAGAGAGACCAGTCATGATGGGATCTCTTCCCTGGCTCTTCTGGACCCTTCGTGCCATGGAAGCTATAAAATGGTCATTTGCTGAAAATTTCTGTTTTTCCTGAGCCTGTGTTCTCCTAGCTACCATGTAGCACTTACTCCACAAAGGAAACTCATCAAAAGGTCCTATTCACACCCACAGGAATGGATGAAGTTTTAGGACATGATTTTCTGAGTTATATAGCTCCAAACCACCACAGGGCCCTTAAATATTTTATTTGTCAATATGTTATAAATAATATGTGAAAATGCTTATAAAATATTAATAGAGCAACTGAAAAAGTAGCTTGCAGGGTGGTATGTAGAGGATGAACTAAGTTTTGTTTAATATATATATATGTATATACCCACACATGCACACGTGTATGGAATTGAAAATGACTTCTATTTATTTTTATACATTTATAATTTTAAAAATTCTGCAATAAATAGGTGTTACTTTTATATAAAGATGAAATATTTATTTAATTATATATGCCTATTTGTGAAGTCCTTTTTGTGATGCTTTTGGAATAATGTCAGGAGAATGGTATTCGGTTTCTGGGGTAACTCTCAGGGCTGCATTTATCTTCCTAATCAAATAAGAAAAATGTGGGAGAAGGAGACTGTGTGCACTCGGAGGGTATATTTGTTCTGTCTAACATAATAAATTAATGAACACTTCTACGTGGATAGTGCCTTGGGGAATGCAGAGAGATAAAAAATGATTTCTGCTTTTAAGTTTAAAAAATATCTGCTCTTAATATAAAAATGAACTTGGCTTTCTAGGTGGCATACTTATTCTCAACAAGAAAGGGAACAAAGTTCCAAGAGGAATCTAGGATTGTTGTTTAGATGTGTGGCAAAGTCTTCTCCTTTGGCGCTGCTACAACTAATGAACTTAGGTAAGCCAGTTTAACTCTCTTTCTGTGAGCTTCCTCATCTGTCTGTGTCACTTCTGTCCTACCAAATCCATGGTGTTTCTGTGATGACAAAGCTTGGTTACACATAAAACAGTGCCATGCAAAAATTAAAGCTGTTTATTTCACATGGTTGCATTTACTAGCACTAACCTGGAGGAGAAATAAACTAAATTGTGTTACTTTATTTCTCAGATAGTGAACCTGAGATATCTTGCTTAATGAAATTACCCTTTTAACAAAGGCAGAAAGGATCATAGTCAACTGTTCTCTGTTCATAGACTAAAAACCTAATTTCCAACAGCTGTTTTGATTACTTTTTTATTTTTATCACTAAGGATGCTAGAAAGAAGATGAAAGAATTAGCAAACCTACTAGGGGAAAATTTGATTGTCTATTTCTATCTAAAATCATCATGCGACAAGGTAGGGTTTCTGACTTGGCAAAAATACTTGCTATACCATACTCATGGATGAAGAGTCCAGTGGTGTCTAAGGGACATTCTGCTCTAAAATACTGGAGACTAAAGAAATATCAATTTAATGTTTCAGCAGTCATATTTGTATACCTTCTCAATATAAGTCCACCATCACCTTTTATCTTTCTGTTCCACTCTTTAGGGGTATTTGGGCAATGCCCATTTTAACCTTTCATGTTGAAAAGGGCTGTCAATAATATAGGGTAGGGAGACTTTCAAAGTAGCCAATGAGCCCATGGGAGAAAAGGGGCAGCAATTTCTCACTTTCTGTCTTCAATTTCCCTGCCATTAATTGATAAGGATGGCCTTTACCGACAGAAAAGGGTGAAAACGTCCCACTGAGCGGAATTCACTAAGTGAAAGGGCTGTGTATGAACTCTGTTGATGACAGAGGCTTAATGTGTCATTTGAATTGTCATGAGAAGGGGCATTATTTGAAGCATGGCATTTTTATGAATCCAGAAATATTTCTTAAAACATCTAGATAATTAATATATATTTATTCATACGTTTTATTACTTTATATGTACAATACACTGTATTGTACACTTTGGGGTGTGTGTAAGTAAATATGTCTACAAACTATCCTCCAAGTTCTTATATAAAAAAGGTAAGTTCAAACATATTAACAATGAGATAAAGAAGAAACAGATAAACCCTATTTCTGATATATTGCATTTCCAGCAGCACTAACAAACTGAAAGACTGAATGTATTACCCTTCCCTTGGATAGGTCAAGTTTCCTATCTTTCTGTTTCTTTTTCTGTTCATCTTAATTTAGTCTTTGACACTGTTGTCAAAGAAATGATTTTAAAAATCAGAAAAATACACAACATAATATATTAACATGTATGATTAATTCTCATCACACAGAATTAATCTTTTAAAATATGTTTTTTTCTCAAAATAAATATAAAATAAAACTAAAAATCACATTATTTGCCACCCTTCTAATAGCAAATAATTTCATGAATTTGATGTAGGCTATTTGATTATCTATATCTACAGTAGTTGATATTTTAACATGCATGCTTTAAATATACATTAACAGAATAATAATTTATGTAAATTCTACATCTTGCTTTTTTCACTCAATGTTCAGCACAGAACTGAATTATGAAAATTATGCCAAAGTTTTGAGACTTCATGACTGTGAGGATGGTACAATCAACAGAAATTTATGTTAGAAAAAAAGAGTAGGGGGCTGGGTTTAGGAACGAAGCTCTATTAAAAATTTAGTTTGGTTAAATTTTCTGCAATATTTCTAGGTATTATGTCTGCTTGTGATTTTACTGTGAATGAAAGTATTGTGCATTGTTATCGAGTGAAATAAAAGGATATGTCAACAATTCCATCCTGACCAAAAGGGGGAAAGGAAGTGTAATTAATAAAGTATCAGTGGCAGAGAGAATTCAAATAGAGGCTACTACTCTTATGCAAGCCTCAGTTAGACATTGCTACCAATCATATCTTGCCAACCCCAACCAAAGCCATTCCAGCCAATCCTAAAGAACACCTAAGACAATATAAAAGATTCTACAAAGGTTCCATGCAGTAGGGTCCCTGGACCAGACAATTCCTGAAGCCTAGAGTTCCCAGCCTCTCCAGAACATCAACTAGTTCCATCTCCCTACCCCATATTATTGACAGCCCTTTTCAACATGAAAAAGTTAAAATGGGCATTACCCAAATACCCCTAAAAAGTGGAACAGAAAGATAAAAGGTGATGGTGGACTTATATAGAGAAGGTATACAAATATGATTGCTGAAACATTAAATTGATAATTCCTTTAGTCTCCAGTATTTTAGAGCAGCTAGAACTAAAAACTTAAAATTGTGGCATTGTAATCCATGTCAAACTTTGAAATCTGTTCTACAGCTAATTGTGCTGTGCTTTATTGTATATATGTTATTTTTCAAAAAAGGAAAGAAAAAAAGTTGGCTGTGATGATAAAAATATATACATTCCTTTTAGCCTCCAAAGTTGTGGAGCAGGTAGAAGGAAAAATCTGAGATGATGGTATAGTAGCCAATGACAAACTCTGAGACGTGTCCTGTAACTACTTGGTAAAGAGTGCTTTGAAAACTATTGCTTTTTTCCTTGTTTGCTTTGTGTATATGTTATACTATGCAATAAGTTTTTTAAAAAAGATATAAACATATAAGTATATAATCATTGAAAAAAATTTAGTTTGGTACCTATTGAAATTAATATGCTGACAATACATTTTGGTGGGAAAGCTTAGAAGATAGATGGAAATGTGAAACTTAATTTGCACAAATATATCTGAACCAGAACTAGAAATATGGAAGTTATTATCAGTATCAGTGATTATTGAAGCTATTTAGGATTTTGTGTTTTAAAGCCGCTCCCTTAAACTTTAAAGTGCTCCAGTGTCATCTGCATATATTCTCATTTCCTAAACTTATGACTAAATAAAAACAGAACAAAATTATTTTAAATTTCCTTTACAGATAGAGACCATTTTTATGTGTTTTAATGGAAATTAGGGTGTCCCCAAATTGAGACTAAAATATTTAAAATTCTTTGCTCAGTTTAAAAGTTTAGAGACATTTGCATTTTCATTTGTGTTAACAATGTAACAAATAAATAGTTGCTCTCACGCATATATTAAAAACAAATTATATCCTAAAACTAAGTAATAGGTACTGCTTTCTATTGAGGACATAATTTGTTTTTAATGTGCGTTTTTAACCATGCAATTTCTTTTCTTCTTGCATAAATGTAATTTGTTCTCACTTTTGTAATATTATACCAGACGTCAATTAAAATTTTATTCACATACAGTCAAATGGTTCTATTTAAGTTTCTCATTTAATACAACTTGAAGTATGTGCCCGGCAAGCCCTTTTCAAACGATCAGAAAGTATCTTTAGTTTAACCTAGATCAAGTGGTTATATTTTAAAACTCACATGAACAGGCTTCCTAGCAATTACCTGAAATCTGTCCCTGAGCTTTTGACATTAAACAATTAAGCTTTATTTCTTGACTTTCAATTAGTATATTCACTATCCCACTCCACACTTGATAAGTTGATTAATGAATCACCAAAGCAATTTCAGTCCTGTCAAAATAATGGAAAATTCATGATATTTGTTCTTAGTAACTATATTTAAAATTTTAATTCAGGCTCTGAGGCAGAATTTAGTATCGGGGATCATGAAAAAGATGTGGAGTAGGAGAGAGCGGGTGGGTGTCTTCAGAAAGGTGCTAGAGGTAGTTCTGAGAACAGTATTAGGTATGAGAAGTCCCAGAAAGCCTATAACACTGCATGACATTTGTTTAGTTTCATGGTTAGGTTATACATATATATATATTTTTTTTTTTTTTTTTCATGGGCAGGCACCAGGAATCGAACCCAGGTCTCCGGCATGGCAGGCTAGAACTCTGCCACTGAGCCACAGTGGCCTGCCCCAAAATATTTTTGACTATTGATCTCTTAGAAAATATTTCTCCAGAAATGCTTTAAATTCTTCCAAGTGCAAAAAAAAAAACTTCTTTAAAGATATTGTTTGGGTATCAGATACTGCCTTCCATTCCTCTAGGAACCAATTATTCCTGCTGAAACATTTGTCTACTGTCATGCAGACATGGTTAGGTGACAGAAGTCACAGACTTTCAAAAGATTAGCAGAGACAGAACAAAAATCTTTAAAGAGCCATGGGGGCAAACAGAAACAACCAATACAGGAAAATTGAACCAATGATGAAAAATTCCTCCTTTGATGTTTTACAGAGGCAAATCAAGGGTGGAAATCATGTTGCTCAAAGTAAAATTTCCCTTGTAGTTGTTTGAAACTACTTCCAAATAGGATTGCGTACTGTGTGAGGTGAAAGGTTAAAAAAGGATTTGTGTATCAACCTTTTTATCATGGGACCGGATTTATTGATACCACATATGATAGGATATAGTGTCACTGCCTATTGTTTGGGTCAAAAGAAATTTTTTAGAGTATAAACTTCAGAAGTAATTTGCACCTAAGCCATTAGACCTAAAATATTTAAAACACAAATGAATGTGAGTGATAACTTTGAAAAATTCCAAAATTAGTATTTGCTAGGCCTTCCTTACTTCTCTGGTGCATCAGAAATGTGAGAAGGTCAAATTCTGTAGTTTACAATATTAACAGAATACTGCCATTATCCAGCGCTCTTCTCCCCACTCAAATATCTTGAAGTGACTTGCTATGTCCCAGGACCAGTTTAACCCAGTGTTCTTAAGTGCTGCCCTTCTCTCTGCCTCTCTAACAATATTTTAGTTAAATGGAAATAAATCATCCTTCAACCTTTTCCATTAACAAATTTTGGCTGGGTTGTTTTTCTCCTGTCTTCAATCAACTTCCCATCTCTAGCTGAACTTGTTCACTGTTGGTTACACTTGTCCTTTCACACACTTCCTATCCTCTTTTCCCCTGAGCTATCATTTCTTCCTTGATGCATCTCCAACACTTTTCTCTTTGTAAATGAAGGCGCTCCTTAACATAAATAAGCAAATCTCTCCACCTCAACTCTTATCCCAGAAGAACAATATTTCTCCAGAATTATTCTTCCCACTGTCCAAAATCATTTCCTTATCTGAAATCCACGCTCTTTACCAGAATAACAATTTCTCACAGAACCTTTCTCAAGGGAAGCTTCTCCTTCTCATACAGTCTGTGTCTTTTCAAAAGAGAAGGCAAAATGAGCAGGACTCTGTTAATCAACTCCAGATCTCTGTTCTGTCTTCTTCATAACTCATAGATATACTGTTTTAAAGTGTCATGTCCATCATGGAGTCAGATTTTAAATTTTAGAGGTGAACATCATAGCCTTCCCTATATCTGCATCACCATTTCCTTCAGTCTGTGTCCTTCTACCTCCCTCCACGACAATAGACTCTGTGCCTCTGCTTCTCTTTCTTCTTTACTGTCTGTTATATTTGGTTGTGTCTCATTCACATTGATGGCAAATTATGCATCTTGATGTCCAAGCTCTTTGGTTAAAATTCCCCATCATTCTTTCAAAAGATTCAGACCCCAAGATCTAACTTGATATCTTTCATTACCATACATTAATAAAACCTATTTGTAAAATATCAAAACCATTGAGTCCTAAAAAATTTAGAACATTCCAAATCTACCAAATATCTGCCTTTTCAATGGTTGGTCACCCACAGCCCCTCAATGCTGACAAGACTTGCTAGAGGGTCACAGGTTCCCATGTAATACTTACTACATGTCAACGCTAATCAGCCCCAACTACATTCTAAGTATCCTCAGATATTCTTCTATCTCTTTTTCATTACTGTATTACCCCCCATGACTATTTCAAATATTTTCTGGCAGTAATTAAATGTGGAATCAGGGGCTCTGGATTCCAAACTTTTTTATTCATTTTGCAGAGATTGATCTCCTGGGTGGTTGAAGCCATGCTGCTTAATTAACCATATTTTCACCAGCAATCAGCATCCCCTCCATAGCTTTTCACAATACCTATGTATCATTACTTATCATTTCTTATCTCCTTTCCAAAAAGAAGTTGACTGTCTCTTCCTTCCAAGCCTAAAGGCTTGCCTTTATGTATCCTTGCTTCTTTCCACCTATTTGCTTTTGAGTCTGTCTTCTGTGCTGGCTTTCAGGATGAATGTAGTATAGAGGTGAAGTGCATGGGCTCTGGAGTTAGGTTGTAGAAATTCAGGTCCTTATGCTTACTAACCACGAGGACAGTTACATAGCCTTAATTTTTGTCAGTTTCCCCATCTGTAAAAGGGATAATGCTGATAACACGTCTGTCATAGCGATTGGGCCAGTTTGAAAGGATTATGTGCCCTAGAAAAGCCATGGTTTAATCCTCATCCATTTTGTGGAGGCAGCCATTTCTGTTAATCCCTATTCAGCAGCATAGTTTGAGAACTTGATTAGATTACCTCCACAGATGTGACTCACCCAATTGTGGGTATTAACCTTCGATTAGAGGGAGTTGTGACTCCACCCATTCCATGTGGGTCTTGATTAGTTTACTGGAATCCTTTAAAAGAGGAAACATTTTGGAAAAAACATGAGAGCCACAAGGGTCACAAAAACTGCAAAGCCCACACAGCCAGAGACCTTTGGATGAAGAAGGAATATGCCCCCAAGAAAGCTAGCAGATGTCGCCATGTCTGCCATGTGCCTTTCCAGTTGAGAGAAACCCTGAGCCTTATCAGCCTTTCTTGAGTGAAGGTAACCTCTTGTTGGCCCCTTAATTTGAACATTTTTTATACTTGCTTTAATTGGGGTACTTCCATGACCTTAGAACTGTAAACTTGCAACTTAATACCTTTTCAAAAGCCATTCTGTTTCTGATATATCACATTCCAGCAGTTAGCAAACTAGAACAGGGTTATTGTGAAGATTAAATGAAATAATAATTATGAAATTCTTGTATCGGGGTGAGCACAATGTTTTCTTTTATTATTATCAAGTATTTCTTCTATTTATGGCAACCCCAGTTTTTTTGTACTCTGCTAGTTCCTCTACTACAACTTCTAAAACGGTCAGCTCACTAATATTAAAAAAAAAATCAGTGAGAAATATAATTAAAATAAGATGACCTGCCATGAAATATCTAATTTAACAAGGTTTGTGCAATTTTTTTTGCATTTAGCATCACATAAAGAGGATATTATGTTTTCATTTTATATACAGAAATTACAATGTTTTAAAAAAAATTTTAATGGATAGTGTGGCTGTCTTTTTAATATAAATATTAATAATTGTTATAATTGGTGAAAATATGTTGTAAAATCAGCCTCTTGACCTATTGATATTAAGAAGACGTTAAAGATCATTTACATATATTATACTGAGTATATTTACAGTCATTTCTATATGACTTTTAAAAATATCTTTGCATTTTTGGTGCTTAGAAAGGAGTGTTTTAATTTTCCAGACCATGACAAATACCACACTATGAGTGGGCTTTACACCAGTGGTTTATTGGCTCATGGTTTCAGAGGCTAGAAGATTTGCTTCCTCCCGGCTGACCAGCAGTGCTTGGCCCACATTGTGATGTCCTCTTTCTCTTCTGGGTTCCCTCTAACTTCCTGCCTCTCCCTGTGTACTTCTCTATAGGCCTTCAGTAATAGGGTTAAGACCCATACTGATTCAGTTGGCCCCACATTAATAAAAGGAAACACCTTTAAAAGGTCCTACAATGAGTTCACACCCACAAGAATGGATTAAGATTAAGAACATATTCTTTTGTGGGATACGTATTTCAACCTACCACAGGAAGGAATGCCTTCCTCTTGGCTCCTTAAACTTTATATTCCCCTGTTCTGCCCAGAATAAATACACATTCTCTCTTGAATCCTAATTGAAGCTCATGAGTTTGCTTGTTACTTCCAACCCAGCAGATGTTAAGTAGCTTCTATCTGCATTTCTCTGTTGCTGTTGATATCTACCTGTGATGCACTAAAGAGACCTTATAGGGGTTACATCAGATTTGAAGATTCTGCTGGGGACCAAAAAAAACCGAAGAATATTTTATTTTTTGCTTCCGTGAACATGATGCTTATATCCTTAAAAGGAAATATATCTATACATATGTTCATGTGAGTATTAGATATATAAAGTAACATATGAATGAAAATATTCGAGTATAAAGAACATTGGAAAACAAAAGTTTCCCTATTGTGAAACTTTGCAGAGGCTTAAATATATAAGAAATGGTTTAAACCTTAAAAAGGTCATTTGCAATTCATATTGAACCCAATCTGTGTTGCAGGCATTTTAAAAGGTTGTGTGCATCAGAGTAGAAAAAGAAATTGCCTTAATCTAAATGTGATCTTACTACAACCATCTGGGACAAAAATATGAAATTGGATTCTCTTTCATTCGGTATGTTCTGCCTTTGACCATTATTTACAACCCCAGTGGCACTGTTTCAAAAGTACAGCAGAGATTCGATATTTAAATAATCAAGAATCACAAAAGTAATATGCTATGACAGGAAAAAGTCATGGTGAATAGTTTTAATGTCTAATGAGATTTGTCTTTAAACTGTTAGATAACTTTATTTAAATCTAAGCTAAAAAAAAAAAACACAAAAAAGAAAACCTCCCATTAGCAATATTTTGGACCTGGATATACATGAAAGAAGTTTCCCTTTAGGAATTAAAAATAGCACTCCAAGATTGAGAATGCATACTTTTTAATTTAAAATTAAATTTTAATAAATTGCTAAAGCAAATGCATTCAAATATAACTAAAATTGGCAATTATTTGTGGTAGAATAAAAATGTCAAATTTCGTTGTTTTCAGTAATTCAGTATCATTAACTTTTTATTACATGAGACTCCAATAATCGGGGAGAAAGAACTTTTTTTTCTTGAGCAACACTTCTAAAATGATATATCCTTGTAGAATTTCCTGATTGTTTTTTGAATAATCAGAAAATAGATTTTAAAAGTAAGTGTTTAATAAAAATATTATAGTCTGTGACTTAATGGTGCTTATATTCTTATCAGTATGATTATCTTTTACTATCTACTCACTTATCCTGCAACCTGAGGGCCTTGGGCATTTTATCCAGCACATTATATTGTATCTGTCTATTTTGAGCTTGTTAATTAAGGTTATGGTATGTTTTAACTTTTCAAATTTCCTTTATTTATAAAGCTTAACATATTAATGATATACTTGGTACATAGTAAAAGAGAAAAAACATCTTTCTGGTTCCCTTGTCTTCCCACATGTTTTCTTAATGTGTCATAGTAACTAAAATGTTTGGATACAATGATGATAAGTCAAGTTATTCTGTAGATATTCTAGCATTTCATCACTTCCAGTCTGGTAGGGGTGAATGTGATCCCCACAGTTCCCAAGAGGGAGAAAATACATGGAATTAATCAGGTGGTCTACTCTGAAAGCATTTTAGTCTTTAATAGCTCTTTCATGAATGGATTTTGTCAATAAAGAGAAAAATCTGCAACATTTTCTGTGAATTTGCTGAGGTAAAAAAATGCAATGAGCACATTATATTGGTTTCTCTAGGTTTGAATAGGCTTCCGGGAAATAGATGAGGCATACACTCTTTCCTTATAGCTATTTCTTTCTACACAGGCTTTTTGGGATGCAGAAGTGAAATGGCAATATTTGTAACACCATTTATAATAGTAAGGTGTTTGGGACACAAATGAAGGAGGAGCACAAAATAACCTGGAGAGGCATTTCCTTGATGCTGCCTGAAAAGCATCTTTTTGTTGTTGTCCTGCAACTTCCCTGAGGAAAGACTGGATCTCTCTTTCCTTTCACATCTCCTTTTTGCCTTTGGGTATCCCTACTTTGCAGGGCTTTGGTACTTTCAAGTAGAACAGAGATGGAACCTGAGGGGGCCTCACTAATTAACACCTCACCTCATATTCTTTGGGATTCTCCTTGCCATCTCCGTGGACCCTTCTGAGCCTTTACCTCGCTTGGATCAATGATGATTTTTCTTACTGCTTTGAGGAGCAGGCCTAGATTTGGAACTTAATCCCATGAATATAGCTGGCGAATGAGTGGCCCTCACTTGGAAAGAGACTGCTGTTGTGATCTGAATTCAGGAAGCACAGGAAAGATATATGGAAACCTAAAATGCATCCCTTTCTCTGATCTTAACCTTTGGAATCCTTAATCTTTGGAAACTATGAAACAGGCAACCCCTTTCATAATTCTATTAAAAAAAAAAAGGTGTAAATGAAAATTTCTCAGTTAACATGTACTTCCTAATTTATGCTAAGAGTCAATGTGTAAAATCTTAACAGGGGAGGCAGGGAGAGCCAGGTGGCAGTGGTTATACAATTTATTAAAGAAGGGAAGGTAAAGAGGAAGTAAAAGGAAGGTGAGGGCATTGAAAACAATTTTCATTTTCCAAATACAAAAAAAGTACAAAACTGGCTTAGTTAAGCATAGTCTTGAGAAATCTATTATTTATTTTTCTTTTACTCTGCTTTTGCAGAGTAAAATTGACACAACTGGCCAATTTTCTGTGGCTGCTAAATAGCTTTCCTGTTTCATGACTAATCCCTTTCCCTTGGCCAGGCCTTCAGTGGGTCTTACCACCTTGTTGAAATTCTGGTTTGAAATTGTATCTTCTATGGGCAGCAACCCAGTTACTATTCTGACAGGTGGATATGTATGGATTAGAAACAAATAAAATTCAGCCTTGCTCTAATGGCCAATGGCTGTTGAAGGAGAAAAATAAACGAACAGTCTTTGAATAAGGAGAAAACATTTTAAAATAGTAGTAGATGTTAGGAGGCACATTTTGCAAATATCTTTGATCCATGATTATAAAAGTATGCTTTCTTCACTCTTCTTTTTTCCTTCCTTCTTTCATTCCTTCCTTCCTGCCTGCTGTCCTTTCTTTATTCTTTTTTCTGGCTTTTACAAAGGGGGGTTATTAGGTTACATATTTACAGTTCTAAGGCCATGAAAGCATCTGAATTAAGGCACCAAGAGGGAGATAGTCTATGAGGAAAGGCTGCTGGCATCCGGGGTTCCCCTGTCACATGGGAAGGCACGTGCTTGTCCCTCTCTCCTGGATTCTAATTTCAACATGGTTCTCTCAGCTCCTGTGGGTCCTTCTTGTTTCTCCTGGTCCGTTTTCTTTCTCTCTGAGCTCTCTGCAAAATGCCTCTGTCTTTTATCCTCTCATAAAGGACCCTAGTATGGAAATTAAGACCCACCTTGAATGGGCTGGGTCACATCTCCATGGAAACTTTCTTTATTCTTACTCTCTCCCTCTCGCCTCTTTCCTTTCATTCTCTCTCTTCTCTTTCTGTATTTCTTCAAAAATACTATATATATATATATATATATATATATTTATTACCATACTCTACCATGATTTCTTTCCCCTGAAATTATAGGAGAATATTGAACAGCAGCTCAAACACCTGAAAAATTGTTTCCTTTGAGTTCTGTTGATGTTTTCTCTTTTCTTCCTGACAGGAATATGACAATAGCAGGTATCTAAACCTCCCAGGAAGTACACATTGATTCGTAATTTTCGTGGTTAATAAGTGGATTGGGTATCAACGAGAAGTGTGCAATTATTATTGTCTTTGAAAAGTAAGTCCCTTGTTATGTCTCTTACCTATCATTTAAGCCACAGCACGTGGCTGTAATGAGTACAATGTTTAGAGTACTACATTTCTAAGCATAATAAGTAGGAATCGGATACAATTATTCTTGATGCTTCCCAGAGTTGTCCAGAGAGCATGTGTGCAGCCAGTGGCGGTCTGCTGAGTATTTTTTTGTTTGGGGACTAGAGTTTCCATTAGTAAAATATTTTAGATTCTGGCTCATTTTGTACGTACATTGGTGACAATAATAATGGCTTTTGTTATTAAGGCAGTCTGTAAGTGAAAGTGCATTTATTATCCCTCCTGTCCTGTAGGTTGAAGTTGGCATTAGAGTTTTCAGACCTTGAATTAAGTGTGTAACTCCCTGGTTTCCTTGTTATATATGTTTGAAAATATTAAATGTTTAGTCTGGAGGAATACTATATTATTCACTTGTTACTTAGTTGAGTTATTTCTATAATTAGAGCTGAGAGAAGGAGATTTTAGCCTTGCATTTTCTTCTCCCTACCCCGATTTTTATACATTATCCATAAATAAGTAAGAATGCTTGAGTCACCCTGCCGGGGAAGTCACAGATACTTGCTCAGTGGGCATCTCCCAGCCTTTGCCTACCTTGGCTTCTCCTACTGTGTGAAAATTTTCATTCCCCAACCTGAGGGAATCTAATGAAAAGGCTTAACATTTAAGGCTGACCAGACCTTAAACCTGGATACCGGAAGATTCCTGCTCGTGCACTTCCCCTACCCCTAAAAAAATAATTCAACAAATGGTGCTACACCAATGGGGTACTCACATGGAAGAAGAATGAAATGTGACCCCCACCATACAGCATACAAAGAGAAAAAAAAGAAACCTGGATACCAGGAACAAGCAGCTACAGAGGCTAATCAAAGCAGGACTTCTCAGTGGCAGGGAGCTCTTTCTCTAAGGTGGATAAAAATGATACTCAAACCGCATAGATTTGTCTCTTTCCTCCAGTGCAAAGTGAGGCGTGTGGAGTTGGCATCTGCCTATCCCAGCCTGGGGCAGTTTTCTGCCACCTCGGGAGAACGACCAAGATGGGACTTCTTCCCTGCTCTTTTGGATTCCTTATGCTGTGCAAGTAATAAATAGTCATTTACTAAAAGTTTCTCTTGTGCCCCCAAAACCTGTGTTCCCATAACACAACAAAGGAACAACTTGCTCAACAGCCCTATGGTATTGTAATAGGAAATGTGTGTAAAATAACCTGGAAAAAGGGAAGTAATGATTTAAAATTTTCATAAAGTGAATATTCGTATAACTAAAATTAGACTTTGGCCCATAGATGGGAGAAGAATGATTAATTCCCAGAAAGGAGAAAAGAAAGAAGAGATCAAAGAAATGAGAAGCCTGGGTAGACCAAAAGCATTAAGGATGAGAGGTGAAAGATGAAAGACAGAACTTATGAGATTGCTAATATGAAAGTGTTCTACATATTCTACAGCCATCTCACTTTACATATGAAAGTCAGTTTGCAGCAAAGTTGTCTATCAGGATGATTATTTTTAGTTTTGTTTCAGACTTTAACTGCAAAATCAAACATGTTTATTTGAGGGGAGGGAGGCAGATGTGGAGAGACAGCATTATATTACTAGGGTTGAAACTTATCAAGGAGAGCTTTGAAATACAGCCAGGGTGACCACATATAGCTAATAATTTTTTAGTATTTTCTGTATTTTAGACATTCTCCATTCCTTTCACTGCTTCATTTCCTTCCACTGCACTGTATATTATATGTAATATGCATATGTAGATATAATTAGGATTAATCTGCTTTCAAATGCTCAGCATCTCATACATAGAATATTTTGTATTTTTAAAGTTTTAGAATAGTCAAACTCGTATATGAAATGGTTTGGAAACATGAAACATTAATATCCATCATGAGAATGACCTCCATATCAAATATGGATCTTACTATATGATTCTTTAAGTAAACACTCTACTAAATAAACATTTTTAAAGTATGTTATGTGTGCTTTAGGAGATAAAAAAGGCTAAAACAAAAATAATTTAAATATCAGAACGAACCATGTGTGTGTGTATGTGTGTGTGTATGTGTGTTTGTTAAGAGAGAGAGGGATATAGTAAAGAAAAAGGAATAAAGTGCAAGTGAGTGAAGAGAGAGACAGAATCCAGCCTAAGAGTCCTATAACTGACAGAGTAGATACATAATATTTTTAAACAGCTCAAATATGGCAAGTTTCTCATGTTCTCACTATTCCTAACATAGAAGATCAATTTCTGAATTGCATGAATAATTTGAATAATCTATTTGAGGGACAGGTTGACTAGTATAAAAAAGGGTTCTGAAAACTTAATTTTAAAAAATTGAATGAGCTCTCTGAAGTTGTTAATGGGGCATGACAACATAAGTTTGAGAAACTGAATTCATGTACCAGATTTGCTTCTATAATTCCAACACACTAACTCCTAGTAAAGAGTAGAAGGTTTAGGAATTTTAGAGAAATTGATAATGACTTTATAAATGAAAATGCAGCAAATTCTCTTTTAGTTAAGTACACTTAAAATGTAAATGAGTATGATATGAACAAAAATACTCTGTATTAAAAAAAACATTGAATGAATTCCCATAACTAAACTATTTCTGTAGATATGATCTACTTCATTTATTTTTTCTCACTTCTTCTTGAGTTAAAACATCTAGGCAACTAGCAAAATTAAAATTAATCTAGATATTCAACTTCCGAAGTGGAGAATTCTTGATATTCTCACAAGCAGCGGGGACAACAAAGCAATAGGCTGAGCTCCCAATTTTGGGGTTTCTTCATATGAAATTCAACCCCACAAAGGATAGGCTAAGCCTGTGATTTATATATTCAATGCAAAATAAGGCCTAAGAGTCACCCCCAAGAGAACCGTTTTTGTTGCTCAGATGTGGCCTCTCTCTCTCAACCAACAGGACAAGCAAACTCACTGCCCTCCCCCTCTCTACGTGGGACATGACTCCCAGGGGTGTGGACCTTCCTGGCAATGTGGGATAGAAATCCTAGAATGAGCTGGGACTCATCAACAAGGGATTGAGAAAAACTTCTTGACTGAAAAGGGGAAGAGAGAAATGAGACAAAATAAAGTGTCAATGGCTGAGAGATTCCAAACAGAGTCAAGAGGTTATCCTGGAAGTTATTCTTATGCATTAAATAGATATCACCTTTTTAGTTAAGGTGTAATAGAGAGGCTGTAGGGAACTGCCTGAAAATGTAAAGCTGTGTTCCAGTAGCCATGATTCTTGAAGATGATTGTATAATGATGTAGCTTTCACAACATGACTGTGTGATTGTGAAAAACTTGTGTCCGATGCTTCTTTTATCTTCCTTATGGATAGATGAGCAAAACATATGGATTAAAAACAAATAAATAATGGGGGAACAAATGTCAAAATAAATTTAGTAGATTGAAAAAAAAAATTAAACTAGATAGTTTGGGTCCAACATAATAAAAATGTGCTACTGAAGAATCTACTTTCACAGTATGTAGGTAGAAAATGCCTGTGTAACTATGAGCAATCCTTCATGACACAAAGATAATAGATATTTGATCTCTTTAAATGAGGAGCATTAAAATATGTTAAATGCTGTTATACATTAAATGTTAGGTTTTAGCATTTTGATGGATTTTGATGCTATCTATTGTCCACAGGATTAAATATGTCTTAGGCCAAGACATTTTAATAGGATTTAAGGCCAGAAATCTATCCTATTTAAATATCTGCTTAGCTTGATTATGAAAACTATAATAGAATCCATATATCTGACTTTATTTTATGGCAAATTCACTGAGCCTGATTACTCTTCCTCACAAGCATGGATTGGTAGGCTGGATGCTACATATTCCCTTTCTGCTTAGCAAAGGTTATGATCACCTTTTAAGAAAAATCTTAAATATTTCATTTTCTACAAGCATTTCCATAATGTTCCAGAGGTCATTAATCCCTTCTCTGAACCCGCACAGCACTTGGACCACCTCTAAAATAACACTTGTAATTTATTTGTCTGTAATATTTTCCCCCCACAAGACAATTAAGTCCATAGTCAGGAATAGTAGGAATAGAATCTGGCAGTTGGTAAGTACTCAGCTCTGACAAATGTATAAATGGATGATCAAATTGTGCCTAGGCTACAAACATATTCTTAAATATCTAATGGGTTAAAGTGGAAATCACAAGCAAAATCAGGAACTATCTTGAGATGAATGAAAATGATAATACAGCATACTAAAATTCATGGTATGCAGTGAAAGCAGTGCTGAGGGGGAAATTTATAACTCTAAATGCTTACATTGAAAGAGAAGAAAGACCTCAGATCAAGAATCCTAATATCAAAAGTGGAAGACCTAGCAAAAGAATAGCAAACTAAACCAAAAGCAAGTGGAAGGAAAGCAATAATAAAGATTAGAGCAAACAGAGATGAAATAGGAACAGTTGCGAGGATCAAAAAAACCTAAAGTTGCTTCTTTGAAAAGATTGGTAAAATTGGCAAACCTTAAGCTAGGCTGGCAAAGAAAAAAAAGAGGGAATATAGATAATGAATATCAGAAATGAAATGGGGACATTACTACTAACACCACAGAAATAAGAAGATGTGCAAGAGAATACTGTGAGCAACTGTACACCAATGAATTACGTAATTGAAATGAAATAGGCAAGTACTTAGAAATACACAAACTACCTACATTGACTCAAGAAGAAAAAGAGGATCTTATCAAACCAATTACCAGTGAAGAGAGTGAATCAGTTATCAAAAACCTCCCAAACAAAGAAAGCCCAGGGCCAGATGGCTTCACAGGGGATTTCTACCAAACATTCCACGAAGACTTGACTCCAATTCTGCTCAAATACTTCAAAAAATTGAAAAGGAAAGACACTCCCTAATTCATTCTATGAGGCCAGCAACACCTTCACACCAAAGCCAGATAAAGATACCACAAGAAAAGAAAACTACAGACCAACGTCTCTTGTGAAGTCCTCAACAAAATACTAGCAAACAACATCCAACAGCATATTAAAAGCATCATACACTGGGATCAAGTGGGATTTATCTTTGGTATGTAAGATTCGTTCAACACAAGAAAAACAATTAATGTAATTCACCCCATTAACACAATGAAACAGAAAAACTGCATGATCACTGTGATTGATGCAGAAAAAAACATTTGATCAAATCCAACAACCCTTCTTGAGAAAAACACTTAGAATGCTAGGAATGAAAGGAAACTTCCTAAACATAAGAAAGGGCATATATGAAAGTCCAAAGCTAACATCCTAGCTAATGATGAAAGACTGAAAGCTTTCCCAACAGGAACAGTAATAAGACGATAAGACTGTTATACAACATTGTACTGTAAGTTCTTGCCAAATCAACTAGGCAAGGAAAAAAAAATGGCACATAATTTGAAAAAGAAGATAGTAAAACTTTTCATATTTGTAGATGGTGTCATCTTGTATACAGAAAATCCTGAAAAGTCCACTTTACAGTTCCTAGATCTAAGAAATTAATTCAAAAAATTGACAGGGTATAAGACCAAAATTCCAAAATCAGTAGTTTATATTCACAAGCAATGAACAATCAGAAGAACAAATCAAGGAGAACATTCCAATCACAGTAGCGAATAAAAGAATCAAAAACCTAGGCCAAATCTAACCAAAGCTGTAAAGGACTTGAACACAGAAAATTTACAAAACGCTCCTAAAAGAAACCAAAGAAAACCTAAATAAATGGAAGGACATTATGCCTTCATGAATTAGAAGATTATATATCATTAAGATTTCAATTATATCCTGTGATTTATATATTCAATGCAATAACAATAAAAATTACAGCACCCTTCTTTGCAGAAATGGAAAAGCTAGTCATCAAATTTATATGTAAGGGTAAGTGCCCCAAATAACTACCTTAAAAAAGAGAAAAATAAAGTTGGAGGACTTCGACTTCATGATCTTAAAACTTATTACACCTTTGCTTCCCCCCTGAAGTTTCAAGTAACCACTCTCTCCCTTTGCTGCTTCAGGCCTAGGGTATTAGCCTCCTGCTTTACAAATTCTGGGTTCTGCAATATCACTTGCAGATTCTCTGCATCACAATTTTGTAAATACTTGCTTTATTAAATGTGACTTTAAACAAATGAGTGCGCCATCTGTTCCTGCTGGGCATTAACTGATTCAGGGTTCATCTTGTCTTATGATTCCTGAGAAAATTCCTGAAGGCCCAATCCTATTAATGACAAGTCAACAGCATTAACTTTCCATCCAAACAAGAGATATATAGGTAGCCTCTCTAATAAATAATTTGCAAAGCCACAAAATATTTATATCCACACTTTCCAAATCATATGAAGGAACATTGAGCCCTAAGCTTAAGAATCAGTTGCATCTTTTTTGAAATGTTGAGTTTTATAAAGGTAACCTCTGATATGCTTACTTGTCTAAAGTCTGTCTCCTCTACTAGACTATAACTCTCATGAAAACAGGATCATGTCTGTTTTGTTCACTTCATTCTCAGTGACCAGGACACCCATCATATTGTAGATACTCAATAAATACCTTTTGTTTTAATGAATGAATGAATGATCGTTCCTTGAAAAAAAAGCAAAGCAATGGGGAAGAAAGTTCATTGTAATGGGTTATTGATGAGTCATTCTTTTAATTAGAGGCAGATATAATGAGGCAAGCACTTATTTGGATATTTTCCTCTGTAAATCATATGACACCTGTCTGGCTTACAATCATATCTTTTTAAGAAGTTAATGTGGGAGTGTTCAAAAAATTTTCAGGGTGTCTGTTCAATTACAGAGACAGAAGGAGATGGTAAATTTCAACACAGCCTGCACAAAATTATCTGCAGGAAACTCTTAACATGTCCAGAGCTGAGGACTTCATAGTAGATGCTTTGCCAAGGTGCGTCTGTGAAATCAAATGAATCCCTGAAGGAAAGTGGAATTAACATAGAGAAACCTACAATTGCTTTTGATAGTAGCACCAGCAGTTCTTTAACTTTTTTGAACCCCTATATAACATATCACCCCAGAAATAACCTTCATCAACAGCCCTTTATGAGGCATTTATTTATAATTACTTGTGATTAATTAATGGACAAATATGTATAGTACATCTACTATTTATCCTGTTCTGTGAAGATATCTTTCCACCTCCAGGCCCTGGCAATAATGAATAAAACATAGTCTATGCCTCTGATTGCTCACAGATTAGTGAAGCTTGCAATCACAATGTAATATGATGAGTACTTTATTAAAGGTTTATTTGTTTTGTTTTTTAACATTTTATTTGGGAATAATTTCAAAATATAGAAAGTGCTAGAATGAGAATAATATAAAGAACACCTCAATAGCCTCTTTACTCAGATGCTCCCTCTTTCTTCTATGTATGTGTAGATGTAGATATAGAGCTAAATCGATAGCTCTTTTTTCTGAACTATTTGAGGAAATCATATATCAAGGCCTTTCACCCCTAAAAACTTGAGCATGTATTTCCTGAGAAGAGGGATGTTCTCTTACATAACCACAACACAGTTATTAACTTCAGAAATTTATGTTGACACAGTACTTTAATCTATCATTCCATATCCCAGTTTTTGTAGCTGATCTAATAGTGTCCTTTAAGCATCTTTCCTGCTCTAGCACAGGGTCCAGTCTGGAGTCAGCTATTATATTTAGTTATCATGTCTGTTTAGCCTCCTTTAATCTGGAACATTTTTACAACCTTTCTTTTTTTAATGACAATTACATTTAAAAAAATACATTTCCTTCTTTAAGAAAAACTTATTATAAAGCCACAGTAATCAAAATAGCATGGTACCGGCACAAGGGCACACATATAGACCAATTGAATCTAACTGAGAGCTCAGAAATCAACCCTTACATTTATGGCCAAGTGATTTTTGACAAGGGGGTAAAACCACTCAATTGGGAAAGAGTTGACTCTTCAACAAATGGTGCTTGGAAAAACTGGATCTTCATTTGCAAAAGATTGAAGATGGACCTCTACTTCAAACCATACACAAACATCAAATCAAAATGTAGCAAAGATATAAATCTAAGAGCCAGAATATGAAATTCCTAAAAGAAAGTGTAGAGAAGCAACTTCTAAACCTTGAGTTAAGCAATGGCTTCTTAGACTTTATACCCAAAGCACAATCCACAAAAAAAAATGGGTAAATGGGACTTCATCAAAATGAAAAACTTTTGTGCCTCAAAGGAATTTATCATGAAAGTAGAACAACAACCTGCACAATGGGGAAAAATATGTGGAAGCCAAATATCCAATAAAGATTTAGTATCTAGAAAATAGAAAGTAATTCTTCAATTAACAACAAAAAGGTATATAGCCCAAGATATATATTCAAGTGCAAAACACTCGAATAGATATCTCTCTAAACAAGATATAAAAATGATTAGAAAGCAAATGAAAATATGTTCAACATCATCTGCAATCAGGAAAATGCAAATCACAACCACAGTATACCATTTCACACCCATTACAATGGCTACTATTAAAAAAGTGGAAAATGGCAAGTGTTGGGGAAGATGCAGAGAATAGGAACATTTATTCACAGCTGATGGGGATGTAAAATGGTGACGCAATTTTGAAAGATAGCTTGACAGTTCCTCAGAAGTTTAAGTATATAACTACCATATGACTTAGCAATCCTACTCCTAGGTATATACCTTCCAAAATTGAAAATAAGGACTTAAACAGTTATTTGCCCACCAATGTTCATGATGGCCTTAGTTACAATTGCAAAAGATGGAAGCAACCCAAGTGTCAATCAAGTGAAGAATGAATAGACAAAACGTGGTTTATATATACAATGTAATATTCAAAAAAAGCTGATAAATTGATAAATGCAATAACATGGATGAACCTTGAAGACATATGTTGAGTGAAATAAGCCACAAAAGAACAAATATCGTATGATCTTACTGGTTTGAAACAATTAGATTAAGCAAATTCATAGAGTCAAAATCTAAGATGTCGGTTACCAGGGGATGGCGTGGGATAGGGAATGGGAAGTTAAGGCTTAAAATAGACAGGTTTCCTATTTAGAATGATGGAAATGTTTTGGTAATGGATGGCATTAATATTAGTATAAAAATGTGAACATAGTTAACAGCAATGTAAATATATCTGAATATGATTTAGAAAGAAATGTTGCATTTTACAAATTATTACAGAATATTTTTTTTAGTTCATAGTAGTATACTGCACAAATAATGAACCTTAAATTAAACTATGGGTTGTAATTAATAGCAAAATTATAAAACTGTGCTATCATCACTTGTAACACATGTTCCTCACCAGTGTAAGGTATTAATAATGGGGTGGCATATAGGAATCCTGTATTTTATGTATTAATGTTTTGTAAACCCAAAACCTCTCTAATAAAGGGGGGGAGAGAGAATATAAGAAGGGAAAAAAGCTGAAAGAACAGAAATTTGACTTCACAATTATTGTTGGGCCCTTTGCATGGTTTATCTGCCTCTTTCTCCACTCTTTCCTTCTGCTGTTTCCACCCCATTCTTTCCCATGCATTATCCCATTCCTATTTCCCTTTTATGATGTCTAGTCTAGAGCTGCTGCTTCTCACCTCATTCTTTGTTTCAGTTTCCCCTTTATTCTGCCTGGTAACTGCCCAGTCTAGAGCACAGCTTTCTCTAGATCCAACCTCCAAGTTTTCCATTATACTTCTCAACATTCCTGCCTGCTGTGAACCTCAGATCCTCTGCTTCTGGATTCAGCTAAAATGTTCATAATAAAAGATGATGCTTGAAACTAATTAGAGCCTTTATTTGAGTCTGAGAAATGAGCTAAAACAAAGAAACTAATATAAAGACATTTCAAACTCAATGAAATAAAGTACTTTTGAAGCAAGTGATCTGTTTTTTATTTTATAAAGTGATATCATTTTGCCTCTAAATAAGACACTAGAGGATGTTGAAATTAATAGCACATTAATAACAGTATTACATGTGACATTTACAATTAATTATTTCCTTTAATTAGAAAAGGATAATTTAGGCTGGGGAGTAGTTTGGGCATCAAATCTCGGTCTCTCCTTTTTTTATAATTAAATTAGGAATGTTGTGGCATATAAAAAGGAAGAGGAGAACTTGTTACCTAGGTTTGGTTGTTAAGAAGGACAACTCAGAGAGTTGTTCTGAATTATTTGACAATAAAAGCACTTTGCGGAACAACATTAGATCCCAGGTCCAAATTTTTAAAGGTAAAATTTTAAAATCCAATGAAGGAGTCCTTGATAAACAGATTGATATTTTAATAACACAAAATTATGAGATAACTTTTAAAGTTTACATTATTCTCATGAACGTAATTTCCTTACAGGTAATATAAATAAAATTGAACTTGAAATGAAAAATGAGAATTTTGAGATACTAGAAAACAAGAAGAGAAAAATGGTCTCATGTTCATAGGATTAGAGTGGACGATTAGAAGGAAAGAAAAAGAATTAAGGATGAAAAAGGTTCAGACAGAAGAACGAAACCTGAGAGATGGTTAACCATTTGGTAAAATCTTCTTATAATGCCATAATATTTAAATTCATAACAGACTGTGGTTAGACATATTCATTTTCCTATCCAAAATGTGTTTTTAATCCTGCAACACATGTGAATACTGCCTTTAAAAAGTGAGCTCAATTCATAAATGCCTAGGTGATATTTATCTATATTGCATGTATTAATGTCATTTGTTTTATTGCTGAGTAATATTCCATTGTACAGATGATTTATAATTTGTTTATTTATTAACATGTTGATGGACATTTGTGTTGTTTCCAGTCTTGCGCGACTTAAAATAAAGCTACCGGAGACATTTGTGTTCAAATCTTTGTATGAACATAGGTTTTAATTTCCCTTGGATAAGTGCCTAAGAATGAAATGTCTGGATGATATGGTAGGGATTTGTTTCACATTTCAAGAAATCTGTCAAACTGTTTTCCAAAGTGATTGTACCATTTTATATTGCCATTTTTTCAGTCTGCCAAAAATGCTAAAATGTAATACACCAGAGATGAACTGGCTTTTAACAAAAGGGAATTTATTTAGTTAAAAACTTTTAGTTCTTCAGAGGAAAGGTAGTTAACTTTCATTTGAGGTTCTCTCTTACACAGGGAGGTGCAGGGTGATGTCTTCCGACCTTCTCTCTCAGCTTCTGGGTTCTAATCAGCTTTCCCAGGCTGATTCCTTTCTGTATCACCAAACATCTGGGCTGAGCTATGAGTGTTGAGATGAGGTATGCTGAGCTGTTTGGGCTGTGCTGCACTGAGCTCACTTCTGACCTCTGTTTTAAACTCCAGCTAATTAAATTAAACATCACTTATTGCAGAAGACACTCACCTTAGCCAACTGCAGATGTATTCAGCCATAGATGAGTGTCCCGTGCTAATGATTCAAGTCCATAGCAACAGAACGAGGTACCATCACCTACCCAAGTTGACATTTGAACCTAATTACCACACCTACCAACAGTATATGAGGTTTCTAATTTTCTATTTTCTCACCAACACTTTGCATGGTCAGTCTTTTTAAGTTTAGCTGCACTAATAGGTGTATAGTAGCATCTTATTGTGGTTTTAATTTTAATTTCCTTAATGACTAATGATTTGGAACACCTTTGCATGGGCTTTTCATCCATATATCTTCTTTGGTAAAACAGTGTTCAAACCTTTTGTCTTTTTAAAAATTGGGTTGCTGTGGGTGCAAGGGTAGTTCATTGGTAGAATTCTCACCTGCCATGTAGGAGACCAGGTTTCGATTTCCCGCCCATGCACTTCCCAAAAACAAACAAAAGGAACAAATAACAACATGCAACTATGTGATGATACTGTGAGTTATTGATTATATACCAAGAATGGAATGATCATACGGTAAGAATGTTCATGTTTATGTTATGTTTTAAAGAAATTTTTTAATTAAAAAATAAAGAAACCAACAGAAACCAACAAACAACAACAGCAAAAAATTCAACAAATGTGCTGCAATAATAGGATACTCACATGGAAAAATAATGAAATGTGACCCAACGTACAGCATACAAAAAAAAAACAAATTGGGTTATTTATTTTCTTATTGTGAAAAACATTAAGTTCTTAATATATTCTAGATGCATGTTCTTCACCAGTGTTCAGAAGGAATGCACAAGAAAGCTGCCATGCAAATTTCTAGGAAATTACTGAAAATGCAAATAAAAATGATAATAATTATTGGTAATGTGTATTGAGCCTTTATCATGTACCAGGCACTGTTTTAATATTCTACATCTATTAACTCATTTAATGCTTGCAATAATTCTGTGATATAGGTAGTGGCGTTATCCTCATTTTAAGATGAGGAAATTGAGTCACAGATAAGTCTGTGGTGAATTTGTGCCTTTACTCACCCATTAAAGTCATATTTAGGGGAATATAAAAGAAACATAATCCAAAAAATATATAATCTGCTGATATTTATGAAGAAATTGATGATAATTATGAGGAAATTTAAATAATTAACCAAATAAATATGATTCAACAACAAATAAGTGTAATAGACAATAAAATTCATAGTATTCAGAAAAATGTACATACATTTGAAACAATCTTTTTGTTATAGTTTAACTTCTTCACTATCAACACCATCCTTGTCAATAATAGAAAGTCAGTGGAGCTTTCTACTGGAGGTTTTTGGACGGGTAGTTGACTGATTGTGCAGGAAGAACATTGAGGCAACAATGAGAGTAGTCTGACAGTGAATTGTTAAGGATTTGGACTATGTTGGCCCCAGCGCAAATAGTGAGGATAGGCTCTAGTGAAGCCATGATTGATAAGACTAGGTTGGTGTAAGTGAGTGAGGTATTGTAGGAAATGATGAGTGAGAGAGAAGAGGCAAATATAGCTCTCATGTTTGGAACTTGTAGATGATTCTTCAGAATATTGGTGCTACTGATGGAATTAGGGACAACAGGGCTAAAGAAGGCAATGAGAATTTGTAGAACTGCTTTTTTCATGGATGGTAGAATCACCAGTTGAAAGTTTCCTTTAGCAAGCTGATAGCTTCTTTTTAATCAATAGTGGGCTGACCATGTGAAAATATTTTTGCAACTTCCAAAGACATATATTTTACAATTTGAGAGATACTGTCACCTGGAAAAGTGTTATTTAATGTAACTAGTGATTGGCTGTCAAAAGAAAGAAACAATGAAATACAAACTTCATCAAGAAAAAAATCTAGTATATACTCCTCTATTCTCATCATTTTTAAAACCCATTTTTAGCATATGCCATGTGTGGTGGTTTGAATCTGTTGTGCATCCCAGCAAAACCATGTTCTTTAATCCTCATTCAGTACTGCTGGGTGGGATCTCTTTGATTGTCTCCATCAAAATGTGACCCACCCAATTTTGGGTGGTACATTTAGATTAGGTAGCTTCCATAGCGATGTGTCTCCACCCATTCAAGGTGGGTTGCTTACTAGAGCCCTTTAAGAGGGAACTACTTTGGAAAAAGCTTTAGTGCTGTTAGAGCCAATACAGCCAGAGACCCCTGGAGGTGTAAAAGGAAAATGCCCCCAGGGAAGCCTTATGAATTGAGGAGAGAAAGCTAGCAGACATTGCCATGTGCCTTATCAGCCAAGAGAGAAACCCCAA
Organism: Myrmecophaga tridactyla; assembly: GCA_004026745.1. Lineage (NCBI taxonomy): Eukaryota > Metazoa > Chordata > Mammalia > Pilosa > Myrmecophagidae > Myrmecophaga > Myrmecophaga tridactyla. Next base: position 23,299 of record PVIY010006640.1, on the reverse strand, counting down.
ACATCATTAGTCCTTTCTTTGGAGTTAAGTTATCTTTTTTTGAATGCCTTGGTTTGGACATTTTTATGGCCTTAGAACTGTAAACTTGAAACTTAATAAATTTCCTTTTTAAAGGCCATTCCGTTTCTGGTATATTGCATCCCAGAAGCGTTAGCAAACTAAAACAGATTTTGTTACCGGAGAAATGGGGTGCTGCTACAGTTTGCGAATACCAAACATGTTGGAATGACTTTTTAAATGGATAAGGGGAAAATTCTGGAAGAGTTGTGAGGAGCTTGATAGAGAAGGCCTGGAATGCTTTGAAGAGACTGTTGCTAGAAATGCGAACTCTAAAGATACCTCTGATAAGGCCTTAGACAGAAATGATGTATGTTATTGCAAGTTGGAAGGAAGGTGATAATTGTTTTAAAGTGGCAAAGAATTGGGCAAAACTGGCTATGGGTTTGAATGGAAGGCAGGTTTTAAAAGCCATGAACTTGGATATTTATCAGACAAGATTTCCAAATTAAATGTGGAAAGTATGGCTTATAGTGAAATGTGACAAGAAAGAGATAAGCTAAGAATTGAATTCTTGGATACAAAGAAACCAAAAATTGATAGTCTATAAAATTCTGGGCTTCTAGAAAGGGAGGCTACAGAGAATATTGACCCACATGAGGATTTAACCAAACATGGAACTAGGAAGCCATTTTGGAAAAAGCCAAGATTGGAGTTGGAGTTATCCAGAAAGGATCGGTGGAAAGTCCTATTGTCTGATGCTTATGACAACCATATACATAGAAAACCAACAAGAGTATTGTGGGATCTGTATAAATGGAATCACTGCCAGTCTGGAGTAAAAAGGACAGAAAAGGGACAAATTGAAAGAAAAATAACTTCAGAGGCAGAGCCATGAAAGCTAAGGTCTGAATTCAAGAAAATTTGGGCCAGATGAGTGGACCCACCCAAGTACCTGGAGAGGGTGGGCCTTCATCCTCAATGTTCTGGGAGAGTTGTGCTGCCTCAAGATTGAGGCAGTTGGAGAGGATAGAGCACATTCCTTGGGATTTGGGGGAAGCTTTGCTGCCATTACATTGTTCTGAGGGTGTTGAGCATGCCCCCAGGAGATAGCAGAAAGGCTGGGTGCTGCTGTGATGCTTGGAGAGGGTGGAGTGGAGAAAAAGGCAGTTTATCCAATGTCCCCCAAGGTTACATTTAGAGAGATCCAGAATGCTGCATAGGCCCTTGGAAAGGGTGAGACTGCCATTTCTAAAACCCTAAGGATAAAAGAATTAGACTTTGAAATTTAATGGAGTTGGCCCTGCAGGTTTTCAGAACTGTTTGGACCCAGTGACCCTTGCATTCCTTCTAATTTGTCCCTACGGAAATGGGAATATGTATCCTATGACTGTCCATCTTTTATACATTGGTAGCAGATAACTTGTTCTGAGTTTTACAGGTCCAAAGCCAAAAGGAGAATTTTGCCTTAGGACAAACCATGCCTTTAGCTGACTTTGATGAGATATTGTACTGTTTCTGACTTTGTATTGTATTTGTATTATTACTGAAATGGTTTAAGGTTTGTGATATTGTAATGGACCGACTATATTTTGCATTTGGAAAGAACATGTCATTTGGGGGGTCTTGAGGGTGGAATGTGCCTGTTTGAATCTGTTGCATGCCCCAGAAAAAGCATGTTCTTTAATCCTCATTGTTAGGCGGGATCTCTTTTTTTGGAAAAAACCTTAGTGCCAACAGAGCCCATACAACCAGAGATCTTTGGAGATGTAGAAGGACTATGTCCCTAGGGAACCCTTATGAAATGAGGAGAGAAAGCTAGCAGACATCGCCATGTGCCTGAACATCACTGGCCCTTTCTTAGGAGTTAAAGGTTATTTGTCCTTGAGTAACTTGGTGTGGACATTTTTATGACCTTAGAACTTTAAACTTGCAACTTAATATATTTTTATTTAAAAATCATTCCATTTCTGGTATATTGCCTTCCAACAGCTTTAGCAAACTAAAACACCAAGAGTTTATATTTTGTAATCATAACTGTTTTACATATATCTCATTGAGCAAAAACTATCCATTCTATGGGGGGATAATTGTATCGAAAGTCATTTACAAGATTTTCAGGTAGGTGAAAAACACATACAAAAGCAGAAGTAGTATCTCCTCTTGGCCTACAAAAATTGTTGTTAGATTAAAATCTAGATTTCATTCTATTATCAAACTCTTGATTGTGAATTTTCAAGTATCGGCTCATGGCAAAAAAGATCTAAAAGAGCATTTATTTTTCCAAAGTGGCAGTTTCAGGGAACACTCTGGATTCATTACATAGCTGCTTAATGAATTGACTTCTCTCCCATGAATCAAGAATAGTATTAGTTATGTACTATCTCTGGGAGAATTGAAAATATTTTCTGTGTTTTGTAGTTTAGATAAGGGACCCCTTTGAGAAGGCTGCAGAGGCTTAAAGTCAAAAGCTAATTAAGCTAATCTCATTTATAAAATCAATACAATTTTTGCTTTGGTTTTTGTAAGTTTCTCCATAGGCTGAATATTTTGATGAATGGGTAATGTCCTGTATCTTCTACTTAGATTGAAGCAAAAGATACTAAAGTAATTAATTATATATAAAAATGTGGAGATGATCACTTTTTTACACTTTGCCTGTTCTTTTGGAGTTCAATTAAATTTGGGGGAATTCATTAATAAAATGCTGATCCATTGATAAATAGCATTTATGTCTATTGGTTTCTTGTGTCCTAGTTATATTTTTCTAACAATTTCTTTTTTAGGATTTCACACTCATATTTTCTTTTAATTTTTTCAAATTTTGTTAATTAAAAATTCAGTTAATTGCTTAGAAAATGCAAAGTGTTGAAATAGATAGAGTGGATTTGGGGGGGGAGGAAGGGATAGCAAAATAAAATAGTTAAGAGCACTGTTCCTGTAGATCATGTAGATTGAATGCCTGCTATTAAATCCTGCCAGAGATAATCATTTCACTAATTCTGAGAGTACTTTGCCCGGTTAAAAGAGGATTAGAAAGAACATAGTAGCTGTTGTTATATGAAGTTCTATAGATATAAAGTGAGCATGTGAGTTTATGTGTATGTGTGTGATTGTGAGGGATAATCAAGTAAATATTATGGGTGGCTGCTGTGGCTCAGCAGGCAGAGCTCCGACCTGCCGTGCTGGAGGTCTGGAGTTCGATCCCTGGTGCCTCCTGCCCATATGCAAATTTAAAAAAAAAAAAAAGTAAATATTACATGAAAATAGTCTGGTCATATATAAAGAAGAGAGTCTGAATAATTAGAAAGCTCTGACTATTTAACAGACTTTCTCTCAAATTAGTGAGCTTTTATTGCCAGAGTTAGTCAAATTAAGGTCACTGGACTCTATGGCCTTAAAATTAAAAAGATTCCAAGATCATTAAAATTAAAAAGATTACATGAAATAAATACAAATAGTAAGCAACTGTCCTAGAATAAAAGCTAGTCTCTCTGGTGCTTCTCTGTTTTATCACCCATTTAATCAGAGGTACCATCTCCTCAGAAGCAGGCTCTCATTCCTTCCTCATCCAACTCAAGTCAGCAGGCGGACCCTCAGCTCTTGAGAGGGGAAGTCAAGTGATATAGCCCCTTTGTTGTGGGGCCACCCTGACTCTGAAACCTCGTGCATCTGGCTTTAGCAGAATGATAAACCTAGTGTCTGAGCACTCCTTTGTTTTGATGATAAAATTAGGAATTAATTCCTACCTTCTCTTGCCATCCTCAAATTAAATTCACTGAAAATGATTTTGGTTTGAGTATTAGTTTAGTTGGTTGGTTCATTCTAGTTCACAATTATTTCATAATATAATTTTAAAATTTGATAACTTCGAATATCAAATAATTTAATGTAAGTTATTCCCTCCTTCAAACTCAATATACAGGTGCTATAGACCCATCCAAACCAAATGCACCTGGTCATTTTGGGCACAGAGCCTTTCTCTGGGTCAAAGTCTGACTTACTTGGGTAATATCACTTGAAAAATGGCACTTAATTCTCTACCCATCAGTTCATACTCTTGTCTCCCAACCTCCAATCTCAGAGTTATTTTCAAATGACTCTTTGTGATCCCATTCAATTTGCAAGCTGGTCTACATGCCCTGTGTCTGTGGGAAATGCCGTGATATTTTCAATCTGTTCCACTTAACAAATTTGTTGCACAGTAGGAAAGCTGTACCAATCATTCTTTCACCATGTGGATTTGCATAGAAAGGAAATGTTCCTGTGTCAGTCTTTTGAAGGCTGTGGGATTCACTGTGTTCATTAATGGAACAATGTCAAGAAGCAAATTCAAAGTAACATTATCTCTCTGTCCTTTGTTATCTTCTCATGGTTTGTAGAATTTTAATTCCTACATACAAGTACAAATAAAAAGTACATCAGAGGGAAATTGGGTTTTCCAAAAAATATACACCTCTTATAAAATTCAACCAGCATTAAGTATCTTGCTCATATTGGTACTAAATAGTTACTTTTCCTCTTCGCTACCTTCTGGGGGGTGTGTATTAGAAATATAAACTGTCTAAGAGAACACAAGCACTCTACATATTGAGCTTACTGCAAGCTATGTGTGCAGTTAGCCACACAGTGGCTATTGCATGTAATCTTCGCAATAATGTTAAAAGTTGGATATTTCCATTCCTATCACTTTTGAGAAGGAATCTGAAGGTTAGAGAGATTTTGTGACCTATCATTGGTAGCACTTTTAGGATTTTTACTTGGCTCTTCTGTCTACAAATCCAGGTTCCTTTTTAAACATCAAAAATAATGGGATCCATTACAGTCTTCTGAATAAGGAAATGTCATGATCAAAGTAGTGTTTCCTAATAATTCTTACTCTCTACATATGTTTGCCATTTATATCCCATGCCTATTTAATCATCTTAACAAACAGCGGTTTAGCTCTTTCATTTCATTGCCTTTTATAACTTGGAAGCAGCGATTAAAATAATAGCAAAAACAATATTCACATCAGAAACTTATAATAAAATTGAAAGCTTAATATAATGAGATTTACATGACTTATTTTGTATTTAGCTAGAGAAGTTAGACTTTCATAGGGTATGACTTTAGAAGTATATGAAAGTCATCTGATATTTTATGACTGAAATTTAACTTTATGCATTCATCCACATTAAAATGAAACCCTTCTTGTATTTGGCAGATTTCAAGGGATTATTCTTCCTTTTCTATTTTCATATAAAAATGTGGAAAGGAGTCTAATAAGAGACTGAAAGGAGAACACCTGAAGAAATAGGTCATTTAAAGACTAAAGTGTTAAAGGTTGTGGCTGGATGAAGAAGTTAATCAAACTGACTTAGAGATACCAAGATGAACGCTGCTTAAGACAGCCTCTCTGAGAACAGAATGGAAATTAAGTGATGACTAGATGATAAATGCCACACCTCCATGTGTCTAAGACAACATCAATTTAACAGCAACCTTTCAGAAAGTGATGTGTCACAATTTTGGAAATGTTAAAATACTCAGCTGAGGGGTGGAACGGAGGAGAGGACCTGTCCCTAAAATACCAATATACCCTAAAAAAGGGTTGTGATAGTATGAAGCTCAGGCTAGAACTCAATTTTCCAGGTATGCTGTAAGTTTGTAAATGCTTAACTCCAAATTAAATCTATCTCTTATTTAAATACCTAAAATGGTTCTTATTTTCTGTACTAAAACATGACTTATTTTCGGTTTGATACCAGACATTATTCCCAGCAGCTTTTGCTTTTCGTGAGACTATATTGATTTGTTTCTCATGACAAAATGGAAGTCCATGGCATAAGATGGCTAATGAGTTTTTTTAACTTACCATATGTGATCGCCTGGAATGAAGTGCCCATAAAAGTGAAAATGATGGTGAGCCAAGTGGCTGCTAGGACAGACCACTAAGAGTGAGAATGATGGTTGTACAAACTGTGGAAAGGGTTGGAAATATTTGATCTGATCAGATTTTGAATTCTCAGCTCAAGAAATACACAGAGGGCTAAGGAGATACAATGCCTATATTAATGTGATCTCTTATCTCTGGAGTCACAGAGACTGATGTAGCTGACAATCAGAAACAAGGTAAGTTTAATTCATAGTCTTCCCAGGTTTCTTGCATTCTGGAAATGACTGAAGCCCTGAGAGATAAGAGGAACGGAAATATTTAGATAGATCCAGATGAATATATATAGTCTGACGTTTCAAGAACAATGGACTCTATTGCGCCAGCAGAAGCAGCCTCTCTTTCACATTCCTCATGCCCCATATTGTGAAGTGGGCCTGCCTGGCATGGGAATCCTCAAATGATCACACCTGACCTAACCACCTTGTAAGAAATTCTATATATCTTTATACCCTTCCCTTATTGTTCCTCATTTCTTCCACATTTTTAAAGAGAATCAGATCCCAGCATGATGAAAGAAGTGAAAAGCAAAGGCTTAAACTTCTAAAGAATAGTGAGACAGTGATATAATAGCAGAAAGTTGAGGATCATGTGTGGGAATGGATTCTAAGATTGACTCACTAGGGGAAACGGAACTTAACGTGAGGTTCAGTTTATTGTATCACTATGGGTGAGATTACCAGAATATCTGGATTCAGTGTCAAAATAGAGCAGCTGGGAGTCATTGTTTATGTTGCTTGGAAAGTTAACTGAAACTTGGACCCAACCCTTTACTAAATGAAGCTGAGATCCTAAAAATTCCTAGGTTTAATGTAGATGAAAGAGTTCAAAGATTTAGGGAGTAAGAATGCAGCCTACCTTTCTATTTCTTAGAAATCTTCTTAAAGGTTTACCTCTTGAGAATTTCTAAAGAGCACTTACTTTGGTGGCATCAGATTGAAAAATACACTGGTGAAGGGTACACCACCATCCTTAAATATCATAGTGTGTATCATCTATAGGCCAGGGATGAAGGTAAATAATGTTACTCTGAAATATGCACCCCTATTTTAATGAGCATGATGAATTGTAGAGGGTTAGAATACAAGTGGCAGCTTAACCACTGGGGTAATACACACATGATTTCTGTAACTGATTTTATAACCAGCAACAAAAATGATAACAGTTATATCAATAAAATAACTGTTTCAGATAAATGATCTTACAGTTTCTGGGTGAATGGGGAGTGTTCCCTCATGCTATTATTCCTAATGATCTATTCACAAAACAGGTGTGTCCATGACTTTGGGATTTTCGGTTTATAGATGTTGGTACTCAAAGGCAGGGTGTTTCAAGGGAGACACAACAATTACTGCATCTGCTCATTTGGAGCTCCTCGTGCTTTGGAAAGTGTTCTGGTTTGCTAGTTGCTGGAATACAATACACCAGAAACAGAATGGCTTTTAAAAAGAGGAATTTTGCAAGTTTACAGTTCTAACTCTGAGAAAATGTCCCAATTAGAGCAAGTCTATTAAAATGTCCAAATTAAGGCACCAACAAGAGGCTACCTTCTCTCAGGAAAGGCCAACGAAGTTCAGTGTTTCTCTTTCAACTGGAAAGATATGTGGTGAACATGGCAAGGTCTGCTAGCTTTCTTTCTAGGCTTCTTGTTTCATGAAGCTCCCCCAGGGGCTTCCTCCTTCATCTCCAAAGGTTGCTGGTTGGTGGACTCTGTAGTTCTCATATCTTTCCTGCTCTCATCATTCTATAAAAGGGACTTTCTCCAAAATCCTTCCTCTTTCAAAGGGTTCCAGTAAACTCATCTAAGACCCACGTGGAATGGGTGGAGTCACATCTCCCTCTATTCAAAAGTTAATACCCACAATTGGGTGAGTCACATCTCCGTGGAGATAACTAATCAAGTTTCCAACCCATAATGGGTTTAAGAGAAATGATTGATCCCACAAGATTGGATTCGGATTAAAACACTGATTTTCTAGGTACACAAATCCTTTCAAATCAACACAGAAAGATTTAGGTAAAAATGATGGTAAAACGAGGCTGGGATGATTGCTTCTAATTATTAAAGAGAAGTATGATTATTGCTACACAATGGGGGCAGAGAGGGTTATGTATGGGACTTAAGTGATTCTCTGAGAAACTCTCCTGTGTCCACAGCCAGTGATAAGTTTAATGGAAGACTACCACATTCCTGTGCTGGCAGGACACTACATGCTCATACAACTTAAGAATAAAGAAGCCTATCACCTACCATGTAAAGGAATTTGACCAGTGAGTGAAGGTAAAAACAAAGGTAAGGAACAAGAACATTATAAGCACCAGCTCTAGGCTATGCTCTCAAGGCTCTTAACTAAAATGAGGACTTTCACTAACAACCTATATTTTCTTCCCTGCTTTGTTTCCTTTGTTGTTTGACTTTCTTCCTTCCTTGTCTCTTCCTATACATTTAAAAATTTTTTATGTCTGTAGTGTTTTTTATACCATGGGTTTATAGTAGTTTAATGAAACAATTTATTCTTTAAGTAATAGGATACAAAGGTATCATTGTGACTAAACAGAAGAGGAATGAATGTCACTCATAATTAAGTAAAGAGACTTGGGACATCATGCCATCCTTCTTGGGGATATGTGGATGTTTTTATTTGAATGATGCATAATTTCTTAATTTAGGTGATAATACATTATTATTTCTATGACTGTAGTTTAGAACTTTAAGTAAATATAGAAGGGTACATATGGATTTGAACAATGGAAGAAAGGTTTAGTTATCTTCCATTTCACCTTTCTTCTAATGTAGATACTAGAAAGCTTAAAAAAATAAAAATAAAACATTTCCAAGACTCCTTTGTGGTGAGAGTTTTAGGTATGAATTTGATGCTGCTAAGTAATTTTGAACAATAGAAATGAAATGGATTCATCTCTCTACTATAGGCTATTTTCTGCTTACAAGCAAAATTGCGAAGATAGGGAATTGTGGCAGATTCTGATTTCAGTCTTGTGTGTTGCGAGGCAATTGAGGCAGAGCAATGGTAAGATTTCAGATTCCAATATCTATTTACCAGCTCGAGTGTGTCAAGAAACAGTTGTGGTGGTAACATACCAGAGGCAACAGCTGCTCCCAATTGGAGCTTCATAACCCCAAGACCAAAGCCAAGCAGTATGGTTTTCAACTCAGTAATCCCCATTGTGTTCTAAGAGGTTACTCTGATGCATTAGTTCCTTAGAGTGCTCAGTCTTTCCTGAAGCTCAGCCTAGATGCCACTTCTTGATCCCTTCCAATGATTTTGTAAGTACCTACTTTTCTGTATTAAATCTCTTTTTTCCTAAAACACCTACAGCATTTTCTAGTGTTCTCTTTCTGACCCTGAACTTAAGTTATGTAAAGGTGGATCTTGTTAAATGAAAATTCCAGTCTTCTGCAGAGCTTCTCAATAGATTTCAATACGCACAAGTGTATCTTGAAAAGAGTTTCGTTTTTAGTAGGAACTAGGGAGAGATTAATTACTCTCCATTAAACAAAGAAAGGATTTGAAGTTCCTGGGTAATTAACAGAATAGAATAGATGTGATAGAGAAGAAATTGAATGAAATGAATTGAAGAATAAATATTATATTGGAGAAATAGCTTAAGAAACTAGAACAAGGCAAGTGTTTAATATCTGCATTTACATGTTAATTAAAAAAAAAAACACCTTCTCACTCCTCTAATCCCCCTAAAAAAAAGTAATTTCAGTAAATCTACTCCATCACAAACATCCCAGGAAGCTGAACACTTTCAGACAATTGAGACAATGCCTAAATTTTACATTTTGTTCACAAAGAATGAAATAAAGACAACTCCCAGGCTTGTGATATAAAACATAAATTTTCTAAGGCAGGGGAAAGAGTCATTTAGAAGTAAAGGTGACACAAGAATACACATATCCCAACAAATTACAAACATCTTGGACAAGATTTGAACTTTTCAAGATACAGAAGAGTGAATTCAAGGCAATATAAATATATATTAGAAAGCATCATAGAATCAGTGAAATTCTATCTACATTCTTTTGGTCTCTTTTCCTTGAATAAATTCATATTCATGGTAATCTTTCAATGAGAAAGAGTGAGAAAGAATGTGAAAAGTGATGTATTATCTTAGCATTGAGAAATTAAATAAAACAAAAATTTAAAAAAGAAAGTGCTTTTCGCATATATTCTTTAACTCAATTCGTTCATGCGCAGTTTTTGAATAACTGCTTTTTTGCTAATATCTGTGGATATACAGTATAAAGATATAGCTTGGTGTTCTAAAGGATCTAATGCTTAGACAGAGGATTAAAGAGGCAATTACAACTCTGGTGAAAGAAGTAAGATAAAGCCCAATGCAATGTGTTTAGGAAAACCCATAGGGTTTTCTCCACAGGATGACACTAAGTTGATTAGAAGTAGTTAGCCAAATACAGAGGAGGGAGGAGCATGTGTCAAGCAGAGGGAGTAGTGTTTGTAAAGACACAGGAATGTGAAAGTATGTTCCCTGTTATAATACCTGCAAGTAATTCAGTGTGACTGGAAAACAAGGACTTGGTTAGTAATGCTACAGAAGAGTTTGGAGAATTTGGAAGGAGCCAGATAGAGAAAGAATTTGGATTTTATTCATAAGGCAACAGCAAGCAATTATAGGATTTAACGTGGATTTAATATCTGTTGCATGAAAAAAAAATGCCTTGAAATGTGCAAGATTGGAAGCAAAGAGGCAAGTTAGCATTATGCCACAATAATTCACACATCAGTAGTGACAGTAGTCACAAAGAGAGCTCCCATACTAAAAATAATAAGAGAGTAGAATCAGCAGGACTAAATGATGGACACGGACAAGGAAAGAAAAAGAGGCAATGATAAATTCTAAGTTTCTGTCTTGTAGTTAAGAGTTGATACAGTTATCATAGTGATAAATATGAAGAAGTTCTGGAAGTAAAAAAAAAAAAAGAATAGTTTTGGTCCTAATGATTTTTGAAATTATTTGTTACACTGGACTAACACATTAAATATAAAGCTTTTTGGTCCCTAGGGCTGGGAAATATTTCACGGTAAATTAGCATGCAAACAATTACAGCTGCCTCATCTTTTTAAGTACTTAATCCCAGCAGGCAAGTGTGTTTTCAAGTGTAATAAATGCCCCCTTCCAATGAATCATTGTTATAAGGAATCAAGCCCGGTTTTATTAGAAATAGAGCACTTACAGAATAAATGAATTATAACGTGCCACTATGTTACTATTGAAAACAATAGTGAATATAGGTATTATGTAAGACTTATAATAAGATGCATCTAATATATACAAGACCCATTCATTCACTCATTTATTCATTCTCAGTAGGCAGAAGTGGCAACCCGTCTCCACATCAAAGTAAAGTTCTAAATTAAAGTAATATAATTGACCTAATTTTGATGAATGATAAGCCAATAAATAGAGTGGACCATTAAACACTAGTGAAGTCTCTAGTACAGCAGAGAATAATGTTCCTTGTTCTGTTACAGCACGTTAGAGTTGTGCCAATGAAAAAAAGTATCATTTTTTTTTAAAAAAAGAAATTGGATTGTGATAGTTCAGAGGTGAAATTCAATGTAATTCGGAAAAAATGAATTACTTACCATGTAAGGAAATTAATGACTCATGACTTTTGCTGGTGAAACAATTATACTACAACCTGTCTATAATCCCATTTCTCGTTGTTCACAGCCTGGAATCTCCCTGGAATTTGTGAGCTGGGTAGAGGGAGATATCATTGCCCATACAGCTAAATTCCCAGTATTGGCCTAGGATGAAGATTCAGGAGAGACACTCAATCTATTGCTGTGGACCATGTAGACATTTTCCTAAAGGAAAGGGATGTATTCTATTGGGCAGAGATTTGAAGAGATGGATACATTTGTAGAAGCATAGAAACCTAAGGCAAGGAAAAATCCACAAGTTCTGTTCTTCTTGTAAAGGCTCTTGTTTCAAATCTTGCACCCTAATTTGAAGCAAGGAAAAGTTCATTTGCTAGAATCTCCTCTTAATTCCTCCTATATTGTATTTCTCTTCTATGATTGACTCTTACTAATTAATTTTCTATATGAATTGCATACACAAAACCATATAAAATGCACCTGCTAAGATTAACATGTTAAAATGGCTTGGTTCTGCTCCACCAAATTCCCTCCAGAGCTCAATGAAAGAAGGGGTGGTGATGTATTCCATCATTTGCAACATGAAACACGTGTTTATTATTATTGGGTGGGGGGTGGTCACTACAATATGGAAAGCATATATGCCAGAGAATTGGAAAATTAAGCCTTCTAATTTGCTGATAGGTTAGTGATCACATGTCGAAAAGGGAATAGTAGAAACTAAGGCAACACATTCAATAAATCTTCCTCTGAGCCAGGCCAGGTGCTTAGGGTACAAAAACATGGAGAAACAAGCATAGATCCTGCCCTCAAGAAGCTCACAGTCTACTGGAGAAGTAAAAGAATATAATCATGGATTACAATGAAGGATTGTAAGTGTGAAGAAGGAGGTATGAGCAGGGTATTATAAGAGCCCAGATAATAAGACATGTAACATCCTGGTAGAGAGGATTAAGAGAAGAGTTTCAGAGGAGTTAAGATTTGAGCAATATTTTAAAGAATAAGATATAAATTCTCACAATTTTTAAAGGTAAAACCTTTTCTCATGACTGGCAGAATTAACTACAATTGTGAAAAAATTTCTCTAAACGATGAATAAATTATACTTGAGAATGATGTTACCAGGCTGAAAAAGACTTTAATTATTTTTATTGGTTAAGCTTAGTCCTCAGAGAATTTTCCCAATTTTTAATCTTATTCAATCCAAGCCAGATTTAGGAAGCTTTTGTATAAACCCTGTACAGGAATTTTTTTCTTATTCTTCTTTTAATCTCTTCAATTTTCTAACTTTCCCTCAATTTCCAACTGACCTAATATTTCTTATAATGTACCTCCTCCAAGACCTGGCCACTTTCATCATGAACAAAGCTCAAAATGGTCATCACCAATGACCTCAGTCCAGGGGTTTCTTATCAGCCTCTTATACAGCCTATGATGTTATACTTTCTCTCTCCCTTTCCATTTCCTCAAACTTGTCTGTCCTATGCATTAACCTGCAAAATGCTTGCTGTTAAAATGAACTCATTATTAACCCAGAAGAAGTTATTTTCTGCTTATAAATTTTCTATGTACACTGTGTAACTTCTGGAGTCAGTGCCTTAAGTGGAAAGAATCCTAGAATATTTTGTCAGTTTGACCAACTGCCAAGGGTAATTGAAGGGCAAAGAAGTGGCATGAACTTTGAAGTAAAGGAAATTTCCAGTTCTCCTTCATTAAAATCGTATCATGTTTACTTACCTACTTAATAGGCAAACGCTAGTGAGCATATGTAATCTTTTGGCTGCAGGCCTACATGCTAGGGTGTGGAGTCTCCTATATTATTAGTCCGATTAACAGGAAAGGCCTCAGATAAAATTTAGAATAGGAAAAGTTTATAGTCTGTGGGTCATCTTTTCTTTCTCTTGTCCTCCTTTCTGAAGATTATTGGGAAAAGTATCAAGAGTGAAAGCTTGAATTCCAAGGGCAGCTTTTCAGTCTCTGAGTACTGTAACATTATCTGTAAAATGGGGTTTTTAAAACAAACTAATTGGGATTCTGTGAGGATCCAAGAAGGTAAGTTTTAGATTCTACCTCCCATCATTTCCTAGAACTCTCCTGGGAAATTGCTGGAAACCTTACAAATGTCAAATTTAAACGATATTTCTTTTGTTTTTTTCTCTAGCATGTTTGAGTACCAGTCACTATCTTATATTTGATGTTCTCTTCTTTTTTAGGGCATCTAAACTCTCTTCTGTTTTTCCTTCTACTTTTAGTGCTCTTTCATTCTCCATCTTCTTTAGGCCCTTATCTTTTGAGAGTTCCACCTTTGGAGCTCATCCCTTTCTTATTTTATACCACATCATAGGATTTTATCACAGGTTTCAGTAACTATTTAAAAGCAAATTACCCTCCTCCCCCTCCCCCCACCTCCAAATCCTTCCCTTGGCTTTGGATATTAATATTGCCATGTTCAAAACTGAAGTGTGCTTCCAAACTTGTTCCTCATTTTGTACTGCCTCCCTTGATCAAATTGTCAGTATTCTCTCAATTATTCTAATAAAAAAAAATTGTATGCTGAAATTCCTTCTCTTCTTTAGTCTTTAAATGCCTTTAATAATGTATTCTATAGATTCATTCTCCTCAGTCTACCTCCACCTTATCCTTTTCTTAGTTATCACTGCCATTGTTTCAATTTAGGCTCTTGTTATTTTTGTTTTAAAAATTGGAAAAATCAGGGCAAACCTCAGTGGCCCAGCAGGTAGAGTACTTGCCTGCCATGTCAGAGACCTGGGTTTGATTCCCGGTGCCTGCCCAAGCAAAAAAAAAAGGAAAATTAATTAGTTTCTCTGACATCTTTCATTTCTACTAATAATCCATCTCCTTTTTTTCCACAAGAGTGACCTTAATAAAAGTCATAATGCTATCTTATCTCTTGCAACTCTCCTTTATTCGTCCAAGTGATAAATGACAAGTTCATTAGCAACTCACTCCAGGTCCCACATAAACTGACTACTCCATTTCTTTGCCAACTTTAAGTCAAAACACTTCTCTGCCTCCAGCCTCACTGAAGTTGATGCTCTAGGAAATTTAAAATATGCAGTATTTGCTTCTTCTCCCTTTAGTATATACACACTCTGATGGAGAACTTTTATTTATCACCTGAGCTTTGATTACCGTTTCTGCATTGATAACTCTCAAATCTATATCTCCCTCAGGTATATATTTCCTGGGCTCCAGACAAGGCTATCTAGCTCTCAAACGTTTACTTCTGCTAAAGTGTACCACAGGCATCTCAGCTCAACATTTCTAAAAGTGGATTTATAATCTTCCAAAAACCTATAGCATATAGCATTTTTAGGGTTTTACAGTGATTTTAGGGAAATCCACATGTTATTATGACAATAATTCATTTTATAAATGTAGAAATAGGCTCAGGAAGGCTGGTTTGCCAGGATGCTTGGGGTTTCAAAACGCCAATTCAATCTAGGCTATATCAAAAGGACATTACTTGGGTTCTATAATTGGAGTCTAAAGTTAAAAGTTGAATCATATAGGGCTCAAACAATGTCATATCTATTACTTTCTCTCTCTCTCTCTCTCTCTCTCTCTCTCTCTCTCTCTCTGTGTTTCTTTGTGTTGGCTCCTGTGATGGTTTGAAGTTGTTTTGTGCCCCCAGAAGATTTCTTTTAATCCATTCTTATGGGTGTAGACGTACTGTAGGTGGGACATTTTGATTGTTACTTTCCTGGAGGAGTGCCCCAGCGTGGGTCTTAATCCTTCTGCTGGAGTCCTTTATAAAAGGCTAACACACAGATAAAGGACCCAGAGGAGCTAAGAGAGAGAGAGAAGCTGAGAGACAAAGAAACACACAGAAGTTGAAAGAAGAAACTGCTCAAGCCAGACCCTGGAAGTAACAAAACCCTAGCGAGAAGGACCAGCAGACGTTGCCATGGGCCTTGCCATCGACACAGGAGCCTAAGCTCACAGGTTGTAGGTCTTCAGAGTCCAGGTATCTTCCTGTTGATACCTTGATTTAGACATTTACAGGGCCTTAGAGTTGTAAACCTGTAAGTTAATAAATCACCATTGTAATAGCCAACCCATTTCTAGTATATTGTATTTTGTCAGCTTTACCAAACCAAAATAGCTCTTTTCTCAGACAGGTTTACCCTTATTGTGGAAATATGACAGGCAACCACTAGAAACTTAAATTATATCCTCTCAGCAGCCATGAGATAAAAATAGAGCTTTTCTTACCGATATTCAAAAAATCTTATATTTTACTGATTAACAAAATAATACCTTGCTATTTAAATCCTGTTAACAAAAAAAAGAAAGAAAGTTTTGAATATGTACCCCTCTCTTTAACCCAATCACTACTGCCATGGGAATGGGGTTTGTTGATAAGTGTTTCATCCCAGCCAGGGGATGGAATCCCAATGGACTGAGTAAATGGGTTGGAGTCCTCCAAGCTCAGGGAATGAGAGAAGGAGGAGAGTATGATGCTCTTACAAGAAGATAGGGAAATGGATGCGAAGGAGTCCAAAAAAAAAAAAAATCTAACTACTTACTTGCTCATAGTTACTCATCAACTAAGTGACCAGATAAGGATTGGAACTCTACAATTTTCATACTCTACAATGATTATTGTCAGTTGTAATTTAGCAATTAGAGATGTAAGACACAGCCCTTAATCCTGGGGTTTGTCAATCTAATATTGTGGATCAGTAATTCCCAGCTAATTCAGTATCAACAAATTACTGTTTCTACTCAAGTCCATGGTTCGAAAAAGCCTCATAAATGGCATTTATTAGGTACTAATTAATGGATTACTTGGTTTTTTTAATTGATACAGTGCATTAGGTTTTATTATTTAGAAAATTATTTGCCTTGGTTGGGGATTACTAGTTTCAGTGAAAATCACTGATGATTGCTGAGCTGGCAGTTTGCTTCTGTATAATCTTTTCTATCAGTGACAGGTGGTTAGCCTCCTGCTTCTTCTGCTAAACTGTGTTTACAACTCACTGCCCTCCCCATCTCTGTGTGTGACATGACTCCCAGGGGTGTGGACCTTCCTGGCAACATGGGACAGAAATCCTAGAACGAGCTAGGACTCAGCATCAAGGGATCGAGAAAACCTTTTCAACCAAAAGGGGAAGAGCAAAGTGAAACGAAATAAAATGTCAATGGCTGAGAGATTCCAAATAGAGTCAAGAGGTTATCCTGGAGATTATTCTTATGCATTATATAGATATCACCTTTTTAGTTAAGGTGTAATGGAGAGGCTGGAGGGAACTGACTGAAAATGTAGAGCTGTGTTTCAGTAGCCATGTTTCTTGAGGTTTGTAATGATTGCAGATGATTGTATAAATGGTATAGCTTTTGCCATGTGACTGTGTGATTGTGAAAACCTTGTGTCTGATGCTCCTTTTATCTACCTTATCGACAGATGAGTAAAACATATGGATTAAAAATAAATAAATAAATAGTAGGGGGAACAAATGTTAAAATAAATTTAGTAGATTGAATGCTAGTGATCAATGAAAGGGAGGGGTAAGGGGTATGGTATGTATGAATTTTTTTTCTGTTTTCTTTTTCTGAATTGATGCAAATGTTCTAAGAACGATCATGATGAATATACAACTATGTGATGATATTGTACGTTATTGATTATATATCAAGAATGGAATGATCATATGGTAAGAATGTTTGTATTTGTATGTTATGTTTAATAAATAAATAAATAGATAGATAGATAACAAACAAACAAAAAAATGTGTTTGCCGTGTTAGCCAGTTAAGCTTCTGAAGCGTGATTTTCATTAACCCTCTGGGTAAATTCCCACCCCTCGCATGAGCTGGCTCTCAGCCAGAATGCTGCGGTACAATGGACTAACTTACATGAATGTGGTGTTAGCCATTGGGACTGTTCAAAGTGATCCATTCCTTCTTTCAGATAAGAATGCAGTTTCCCATGCTGTTTTAGTTTCCTTAGGCTGCTAAAGAGAAATCCATGCAATGAGTCAGGTTAAATAAAGGGGATTTATTTGCTTACGGTTATGAGGCTAAAAAAAAGTCCAAATTAAGGTATCATCATGGTGATGCTTTCTTCGCAAAGACCAGCATTCTGGGGCTGGCTGCCGGTGAGTCTTGGCTTCTCTGTCAAAAGGCAAGGCACATGGAAGTGTTTTCTGGATTCTATTGGTGTCCAGCTTCAGGCTGCTCATTCTGTAGATTACACTCCCTCATGTCTGAATTCATTCCCTTCTAAAGGAGTCCTGTCATAGGGTTAGGACCTCTCCTGAATGAGGTGGGTCACCTCTTAAATGAAGATACTTTATCAAAAGGTCCTACTTAAAATGGGTTTGCCCCTACAGGAATGGATTAAGTTTAAAACATGTTTTTCTGGAGTATATACAGCTTCAAACTACCACACAACCCTTTGAAGATAGGCAAGCTTGTGTGACTTACTTTGGCTTTGTGAAGAATGACATGTGCCATTCAAACCAATGCCTTCTTTGTCCTGCTCCAGTTGTTAAGGAGATGGTATCCAACAGCCTTGGTTCTTTGGGATCATGATAGGCAAAGATCTCTGTCAACCCACATGGAACTTGTAGCTTAAGAGATAGGCAATTTTGTAGTGGTTGACCACTGAGATTGTGGGGTATCTGTTACTGTAGAATATACAGACTATCCAAACTGAATCAAGTGCATTCGTTAAATCACCAGGATATGTACTTTTCCCAAAGGGTTTGAGAAAATGCTTGGGGAGGCAATCTAATGGAAAGTGTTTATGATGATGGAATGTTAGAATTTGAGAAACCTGCGAGATATTTGAAGGGCTCCACATTAGACAAATACTCTATTGCCTGTTAGCAAACAAAAAACAAAACAAAAGAAAACAACAACAACAAAGAAAAAGCAGCTGAAATCTGAATTTGGTAAGAGAATTGTGGGGATTGCATTTCATTTCATTATTCTCTGAAGCAAATAAATACACAAACATGCCTATACTTTTCTTTTGAAATACAAGATGAAACTGTCAAATATAAGGACTTGTTGGTCGTTTACAGTAACTTCCAATTTACTGGCATTCAGAACACAAAATAAAAGTTCTGGGTCCCTCTGCTTCTGTTCAAAATTCTGTCTGGAAGAAAAGAACTTGATAAACTGCCCTTGAATTGCTGTGAAAGGGAAATAAAACTTTATTATCTCTCTTTCTAAAGTTAGTTAGGTAAGGTTCTTCAGCCTGTCATAGGGAATGGAAGGGAGGCTGAAGTTAATGAGCTGCTTGCATTATAAAGGGCTTCTTTGAAAGAAGCTGTGCTTCTCCATAGCAGAGCCATCAAGGGGAAAAAAAAAAAAAAAAGGAACAGCAGAGCAGCAGGAAGCTTTGTAATTAATAAGGGGGCCAAAACAGAATGCTGTTTAATCTAACATGACTATTCCAAACTGTAGACAATAACAGTGTGTCTTCGTTTACAAAGATAATCTATCACTTTCCTTCCCCAGAAAATGAGAAAGTATCAATCTCTTCAGAAGCCCAAATTCAACACTGCTGCAAAACAAAATAAACTTCATAGAGACAAAAAAAAAAAAAAACAAAACACAACGGTTTAAAAGATGTGGAGAGAAATATGAGAGATTTAATCTCTGTATCTGAAATGCAGCAAACAATGGAAATTCCATTTGCCATCTGTGACTGAATTTTCTAATGCTAAACTTCTATCCTCAGAAGTACCTTTAAGTGGCCCGAGGCTTTTTAGATAAAGGCTTGGGAGTTGTAAATTCTTTCTAATGATTTGGTAATAGTGGTAAAGGATGGCATTAAATATTTCTTGAGGGGATGTTTGATCAATCAAGAAACAGCTTGCATTACTCAAATTTGCATTCTGAGAATAAGGGAAGGGAAGAGCTCTAGAAAGTAGGTATTCTTTTGCAACCTTTCTTTAGGCATCCAGGTTTATTTTCCTTTTACAAAGCCACTTCCTTTCCCTTTATACCTTTATAAGTATCCCCCTCTTGATGATGCATTTCACTCCCAATGTAGGAAAGCAAAGACAACCAAAAATATGGTGTGTGCTTCCTTCTGGTTTAAAAGAAAAGCTTTTCTTTTTTTCTGCAGAAAATAAATGCACAAAGATACAACAAAACTCAATTAACTTGAGGCAATTCAATTTATTGATAGGTATTAGCGTTAGTTAAGTCATCTAGCAGTAGACTCACAGTAAGATTAAAAGTGTGAAAGATTTTCTTAGAAGCAATGACCTCCATTATGGAATATCATTAGAAGTTTTACTTTTTTTTTGCATGGGCGGGCACTGGGAATCAAACTTAGGACTCTGGCATTGCAGGCGAGAATTCTGCCACCGAGCCACTGTTGCACCGCCCTAGAAGTTTTACTTTTATTATCACATGTTGTACAGCACCCATTTGGCATTAAATATATTTGCAAAGTGAAAATGAAAAATTAAAAGCCAATAGTATTTGTGAAGAAGAGGTTTTAAATGCTATTTAATGAGCTTTACTACCTGCTAATAAGCACTAGGAAGCAGAAGGTCAGAGAAAGTGAGGTTTTAAATACTATCCTTTCATCACAGAGCACATTAATTTTTATTTTCTTTCATTGTTTGTTTTGTTTTCAGTGTTCATTTTTTTCAGAGTTGCCTGTTCTAAAACAAATTCTTCTCAAGAACAAAGTTAATTTATAGAAATATTTTAAAAACAGCCTGTCTTGACCTTTGAATAAAAAAAAAAAAATTCTAATTACCTGTGGGGAAGTTGAAATTACATAGAATTTAAAGTTTGTACTTAGGAATTTATAAAGATACCTTTGGTTAATTTGGTATATCAAGTTTTCAAGAAATTTATCTACTCTTTCATCTACATTTCATGTATATATATTTGATGCTGGGTAGTTGTTTTTTAATTGTATGTATGTGGGTGTGTAGAATAAATTACTTCTCTATTCTTCTCATTATTTTTATATATAGTTTCCTCATACTTCCAAATTATGTCATCTCTATTTTGCATATGAAGTAAAAAAATCTAAGACCTGTTTCAATGGTTTTCCTAAACAACTAAATGTAGTGTAATAAGAATGCTGGAACCTTAACCAAAACCATTCCAGACAATCCTAAAGAGCTTCTAGGGCATTGATTAAGATTCTGCAAAGGCTCCATCCACTAGGGTCATTTTCCAGAAACCTACAACTTCCACATAGGTCCCTGGAGGAGATAAGTCCTGAAATGCAGAGGAGACAGCCTCTCCAGAACATCAACTAGTTCCATTCCCCATCCCATTTTATTGACATCCCCTTTCGACATGAAAAAGTTAGAATGGCCATAGCCTAAATGCCCCTAAAGAGTGGGAGAAACATCAGAAGTGATGGGGGAATTATACAGAGAAGGTAGGGTTGAACAAATCAGTATGATTGCTGAATCATTATGCTGATATTTCTTTTAGTCTCCAGCATCTTAGAGCAGTTAGAAGTAAAAACCTAAAATTATAGAATTGTAAATCATACCAAACTCTGAAATCTGTTGTACAACTAATTGCTGTGATGTGCTTTGAAATGTATTGCTTGTTTGTAAATATATATTATTTTTCACAAAAAAGGAAAAAAAGAAGTCAATTGTGATCTTAAAAAAATATATTCCTTCTAGCCTCCAATGTTCTGGAGCACTTACAAGGAAAAATCTGAGATGAGGGTATGATATCCCATGACAAACTCTGGGATCTTTTCTGTAACTATTGTTGAAGAGTGCTTTGAAAATTATTGCTTTTTTCTTTCTTTGCTTTGTATATATGTTATATTATACAAATAAAAAAATGCTGGAATCTCAGCATATACAATGCCCGATTTATATTGTATCTGACTCCTACTGAAGCTCCCTTCAGATGCTGAGCTTTCTGCTGCATCTTTTTCACTGTGATGACATGTCTATACATAGAGTTTCTTTTTAATTATTGGAAATTTCAAGACAACATATTGATTTCAAATTTTAAAAGTGTAGAATGTTTAAATGCAAACTGATACATTTTGAATGCAAAATTTTAAAAATATATGAAGTTCACATTCATAGATTCCTTTAACATAATTGCAATGACTCTGGTAGGCCTGAGGAATAAAAGAAAAATGAACCTAGACATGTAAGACTGCACTGATGCTGGGAGGAGGCTGTGTAATTAGTTTCTGGTTTCAAATACTTTATATAGGCCTTAATCCTCTAATCTATTAACTCCTTTAATTATATTCCTTATAATTATTTAATCTATTACCAGAAATGATGTTTCCATTTGTGTGTCCTTAAGAGTTACTGACATTCTCAATTTGTTAGAATTAATGATGTTCAGTGTTTCTTTTTCACATGTCTCTGTTCTTTGAAAAACTGAAAAAAACAGAGTTTTCAAAGAACAGAGACATGCGAAAAAGAAACACTGAACATCATTAATTCTAACAAAAATGAAGAGAGTCTTTACATACATACTTTTTCATATGTTAATATTAATTTCTACCTATAAAATGTAAATCCTCTATCTATGAGACTAGCACTCTTATTATTCTTTCTATGGTTCCAACTATATATGCATAATATCTGTGATTTGCACATGAGATGCAGTTTTATTAATATACTACCATAAGAACTAAGAATGTTCAGTTACAAAATTAAGATTTACATTGCTTTTTCATATCTGTAAAGTATGTTTAAGATGTGACCAGTTGCTTAAATAATACAGGCTTCAATGAAATTGATATTACTGAAAGGGGTTAGACTAGAGCAAGACATAAGATCCCTTCAATATAGATTATGTAAGATTATATAATATAACAACCCGTGACTAAAGGGCCTAAATGTTATTGAAGGACTATTCATTAGAGTAAATAGTCTGACAGGCTATGTATCTTGAAAGCTTTAAAAATCATATTTTATGGTACAATGTTAAAAAGTCTAGTCTTATAAGGTAATTTTGCACTGTTTTTCAACATATAGTAGTGTTAAGTTACATTCCAAACTTCTCTGCAATGCTTTTTTTTTTTAGATTATACCATCTCAGTCTTTATCGTCTATCTTTCTTTGTGATTTCATTTATGCTCCCAACCCTCCTCCCTCTATCATTCTCACATTCAGCTTCATTCAGTGTTTTAACATAATTGTATTACAGTTAGGTAATATTGTGCTGTCCTTTCTGAGTTTTTATATTCAGTCCTGTTGCACAATCTGTATCCCTTCAGCTCCAATTACCCAATATCTTACCCTATTTCTATCTCCTTATGGTCTCTGTTACCAACGAAACCTTGGATCTATAATTTTAAGTCTTTCATAAGAGCTGGGAAATTTTCAGTGATAATTTCCTCCATTAGTTTTTCTCCTCTTTTTCCCTTTTCTTCTTCTTCTGGGATACCCACAACACGTATATTCGTGCGCTTCATATTGTCTTTCAGTTCCCTGAGTCCCTGCTCATATTTTTTCATTTTTTTCCCTATTTTTTCTTTTTCTTTCCGGATTTCAGATGTTCCATCCTCCAGTTCACTAATCCTGTCTTCTGTGTCTTGAAATCTACCATTGTAGGTTTCCACTGTTTTTTTCATCTCTTCTACTGTACCTTTCATTCCCATAAGTTCTGTGATTTGCTTTTTCAGACTTTCAATTTCTTCTTTTTGTTCATTCCTTACCTTCTTTATATCCTCCCTCAATTCATTGATTTGGCTTTTGATGAGGTTTTCCATGTCTGTT